>JARQZK010003117.1:47500-60000 GCA_030704885.1 Cynegetis impunctata | reverse complement strand
GATCTGTTTGATAAATAAAACTGCATTTTTTGACAAGTAACTCAAGTTCATGCAACTTCCGGTTTCACCGGAAGTGACATAAACTTTCGATTTTTAAATGGGATACCGGGTATATTTTCAGTTTTTATGTTTCCACATGACTTTTAGAATACAACCATGTATCGTTTGTTACTTTTTTTAACCTTTTTTTTATTTTTTTTTCGAAATAAATTTTCATTCTATAGGGCTATGGATGCGTTCAAATAACTAATTTCGGTCCTAAAAGGTATGTTAAAATACAACTTCACTGTTTTCGATCAAAATGTTCCAGCTATGTCGTTGGGTTGAAAAAAAAGATCATTTTATTACGATTAATTTGATACCGCACTCTAGGTATTAGATTGAAAGAAAACTTTCGATAAAAATCTGAAATCCCATTACCTTAGAGCTTTCTTTAAATGAAGAATGTTATTGAGATTGAAATAATATTTGAAATCATCGAGTAGCCTGTGACCAACACAACTGAAACAAAATAAGTCCAAAGCCACGCCCACAAATCTACGTCCCTGGACGGCAAACAGGGCCATTTTAGGACCGAAATTATTTATTTGAACGCATCTATAGTCCTCTACAATAAAAACTTATTTCGAGAAAAAAATTGAACAACGGTTACAAAAATTAGCAAATGATACATGGTTGTATTCTTAATGTCATATGGAGACAAAAAAACTGAAAATATACCAAGTGTCCCATTTAAAAATCGAAAGTTTATGTCACTTCCGGTGAAACCGGAAGTTGCATTAAGTTCAGTTACTTGTCAAAAAACGCAGTTTTATGCATTAAACAGATCCTGTAAATTTCATTTCATTATCTCCGAAAACAAAAAAGTTATATTGGCGAGCCACCTTCCGTGGACACCCGGTATATGTACTTGGAAATCTTGAAATGCAAAACTTGTTAACAGCCAACGTTTCACGGTAAACTATCAAGATAAGAATAAACGAAATTATATATTTCTCTCAGTTCTCCATAATGAAGAATGTTTACCTCTCCAACTTCTAATAAGGCATGCCAAATTGCGTCAGTATCTGAAAATATTTACTCTATTCCTTAGAGATAGTGGAAAATAGCCTTGTTTTCCTTGTCGATGAATCTTCGCGAACTAATTTGTCTAACAATCAACAGTTACTCCGTCTTCATTGGCAATTTGTCGTTGTGAAAAAACTTGAAACAACCTTTATTCACGAAATGTATTTCTGAATTCGAGTGAAATTTTTTTTTTCAATATTTAAAAATAACATGTGGCATTTCAATTTGACACTCGTCATTAGAGAATTTAATATACTATTTTTCATTTAAAAAAAAAACAAGAAAACGGTGTCATGGGACACCAGGAAGGGACGAAGTTCCTTCGGATAATATAGATGGACCACAATTTACGAAAATGAAACATGTGCGTGTCGGGGCGCACGACAGAAGTGATAACTTATACTAATCCAAGTTGAAATAATTAAATGAAGGGCTAAGAGCTCTTACTAGATTGTAAATAAAAAAATTTAAAAAGCCAGGAGTAACCTCTGGGGTTCGAATTCCGCCGTTAAGGGGTTGAAAAAGGGTAAAACGTGTTTTTTGATGTTACTCGCAAAATAATGGACTTAGCGATCCCGTTCTTCCACTAAAATGTTAAGTAAAATGAACTCTAGTAAGTAGTTTCTCAGTTTTCTGAAATTCCATCATTTAGGGGTGCAAAAGGGGTAAGTCTGTTTTTTTTATATTGGCTATTTCCGGCAAAATAATCGACTTAGCGATTCCGTTCTTCCACTACAATGTTCCTTATAATTTTATTAAAAAACCATTTTCTGCATTTTTTGATGTTGTATCATTTAGGGGTTGAAAGAGGGTGAAATGTGTTTTTCGTATATTGGCTATTTTTGGCTGATTCTCGCAAAATAATGGACTTAACGATCCCGCTCTTTCACGAAAATGTTAAGTAAAATTAACTCTAGAAAGTAGTTTCTCAGTTTTTTGAAATTCCATCATTTAGGGGTGCAAGTCTGTTTTTTTTATATTGGCTATTTCCGGCAAAATAATCGACTTAGCGATTCCGTTCTTCCACTACAATGTTCCTTATAATTTTATTAAAAAACCATTTTCTGCATTTTTTTATGTTGTATCATTTAGGGGTTGAAAGAGGGTGAAATGTGTTTTTCGTATATTGGCTATTTTTGGCTGAATCTCGCAAAATAATGGACTTAGTGATCCCGCTCTTTCACGAAAATATTAAGTAAAATTAACTTTAGAAAGTAGTTTCTCAGTTTTCTGAAATCCCACCATTTAGGGGTGCAAAAGGGGTGAGTCTGTTTTTTTTATTGGCTATTTCTGGCAAAATAATCGACTTAGCGATTTCATTCGGCCACTAAAATGTTCCTTATAATTATCTTGAAAAACCACTTTCTCCATTTTTTAAAATTCGATCATTCAGGGGTTGAACGGGGGTGGAATAAATTTTTGGTATATTGGCTATAAAGTGTATCTATAGAATTTTTGAAGTATAAAAATAATGATAAGTATTACGTACGATACGCAATATGTACGAAATTTAGAGCATACAAAAAAGTAAATCTTAAATATTTTATTTTATACAAACGTTGTAATCCTTTTTTTTTAAACACTATTTTGTATATGAATTATATTTTTTTTGTGCAGACCATTCTTTGAGTTTTCTACTAAACAATTTGTCATAATAGTGTGTTGAAATCACACAATCATTACACAATCATACACATCATATACACGTCATACGTATACATATATGGATACGCGGGCGAAGCCGCGACGGGTCCCACTAGTTGAATATAAACCTACAATTCGTAGTCATTATTTTATGGAACAAATTTGTAAAGCTTTATCTTTTCATTATGCCATATCTGATTCCTGTCGTAATCTGTTATTTTATGCATGTAACTCATACAAAATTATTTCGATGTTTCACATCTGACGTTTTCGAGTTGCTTGTACATGAATTAATGAGTACATATAACGCATTGGCGAATTGGCGATCGACGTGGCGGAGTGGGATCAGAAAGAGAGGGGATGAGAGAACGGAAAGAAAGAGGGAGAAAGAGAAAGGTATAAAATATTCGCTAGAGTACCAAGCTAGTTAGTCGAGTATGTTAGGTACGCTGGCTAGTATTTGGGAGGTCTCGGGTTCAAACCCCGGGGCCGACTGGTCTGCCATGAGTTTTTTTCAGAGGTTTCCTCATGGTAATGTAAGTCACTGCTTGCAAACTTTCAATGCGAATGCTGGGCCAGTATTAATCCTCTGAACCCTACCCACACTTCCCATGTTTCATTAATATCCCGTCTCACCTTTCCTTAATGCACTTGTACATACAAGTGTATCCTCTGATCTGGCTGAAGGAGTTAATCCCAAACTCAAGCTGCCCGCCTCCCTGACACATACTTCAGGGAGGAATGAAACACGTGTGTTTCCTTTCCTTTTTTAACTTAAAGCGTGACTTTCGTCAGTCTATTTCCGTCACACTTTTAGTCTCGCATATTTTTCAGTTTGGTCCCGCAGCGAAATCCCTATCTCCTCCAAGCCTGCCGTAAGGAACTTCGTTCCAATAAAAATATTTCATAAATTCTCTTTTCTAAATTTTAATTTTAGAAGAAAAAATATTTAAAAATTAGTTTGCCAAAGAAGTTTCACTTCTGACATGTGTAATTTATACGCACGCGCTTTTTTTTAACTATTATTAATTTTTTTGAAATTGAGTTATATGGAATAGTTTGAAGATTATAATTACCTGTAAAACATTCAGTAGATTCATCTGCAAGTCCGGCTTTTTAGATAGCTTTTGCAGGGCAATAGCGACGGCTCTGCGTTCGTCGAAATTGAGGAAGTTCTTTTCGCAATCTTTCGTCGGAATATGTTGTAATGGTACGATTAAGGGGGCCCTCTCCAGACACGGCTGTGTGAATGATTCTTCCACAACATCCGAGAATCTTCTGTAGTCAATACAATGACGACGCATGGGGGAAGCAAATCTGAAAAATTAATGTTGATTTAAATTTTATTCATTGGCGAATACCATATTTCCTTCTCGAAAGTTACACTTCAGATAATAATAGTAATTAATAATAATGATAATAATAATAATTGCTGCAGTAAGAGCTGCTGCTTGTCTACTGTGTCCACCGGAAAAAAGAAGAACAAAGGAGGACAAGGATAGGTTGAGATTGCAACGGCTAGACAAGAAGATAAAGATCGTGAGACAGCAGGCATCTTGGTATCAATGTATCATAGATGTCCTGAAAGACCAATTGAAGCCGAGCAAGAAAATAGAAGGCCTGATGGACGAGCTTCGTACGTTGAATCGTAGGATAGATTCACCCACTATGCATCTGTTGAAGAAGAAGGCTGTCGATAAAATCACTTGTGGCGGCAAGGAAGAAGCTTATGAAAAGGCAAAAGTGGATAGAAGATAACAACACCTTCAACACAGAACCCTCAAAGTTATTTCAATCTCAACAAATAGAGGCAAAGCATCCACCATCTCCTGAAGAAGTGGAACAGTTCTGAAAAAACTTGTACGAGAGACCAGCAGAAACTAGGGATACACTGGTACTTCAAAAATTCCAAAAGTTGTGCGAACAAGACCTGCGGCAGATTGAAGAACCGAAAGAAATAACAACCGAAGAGATAAGAAATGCTCTGAAGAACAAGCGTGATTTCACGGCACCTGGACTGGATGGCATTCAGAACTACTGGTGGAAGAATTTTTCAGCTACTCACCAACACGTAGCTAGACTTTTCGGGATGATAATTCACCGCGAGCCTACTTCTTCATGGTTGGTAGAGGGCAGAACTGTACTGATATCGAAATCAGGTGATATAGGACAGCCGAAGAACTACCGCCCAATCACATGTCTCAACACGCTGTATAACATTTTTATAAGTGCTCTTCAAAACCGGATTCTGGAGGTCATTGGACCGGTGTGGAATCACGTCTACGAACAGAGAGGTGCAAGGAGAGGAGTACAAGGGTGCAAGGATAACTTACACCCTTAAATAATAGACAAGAGCATATGTCAAGATGCGAGACACTACAAGAGCAACCTACATACATCATGGTTAGACTACGCGAAAGCTTATGATACATTGTCGCACAGCTTGATAATACGACAGCTAGAAATGTTCAAAATCCACCCTAATATGGTCCATGTGATGAAAAATATTATGGCGCTATGGAAAACTAAGTTTGCCATTCGATCAGAAGGTCGAACCACCTAAACAGGATGGATAACATATAGGCAAGGAGTTTTTCAGGGAGATTCGCTAGGCTCATTATTGTTCTGCATAACACTTCTACCATTAACTGTTGAGTTGAGGGCTAGCAGAATAGGGTACAAGGTCGGGCCACCAGGCAGAAGAGAACACCTAAAATCACATCTTCTGTAAATGGACAATATAAAGCTTTACGCTCCTTCCGATGCATCTCTGCAACAATTGCCGAATATCGTTGCTGAATACACTGTAGCAATAGGAATGTCATTCGAGTTGGACAAATGCGCTGTCTTTCATCTAAGCAAAGGGAGAACTGAAGAAGCAGGAGAATTAGAAGGGGGAAATATCATTCGTCACCTTGAAGATCAAGAAATTTACAACTTTCTTGGAATGCAACAGAGTGGTGCTCTGGAGGCAACCAAAATCAAGGACGCTTGGAAGTCCCGATAGTCACTTACTCTTTCGGGTTGGTTAACTGGACGGTAGTAAATGAAATTCTCGATCTCGACATATCCACAAGAAAAATAATAACATGAATCGGAGCAACTGCTCGACACAGGGAATATACCTTCCTCGGACGCAGGGAGGCAGGGGTTTGCAAAGTGGAATACATACACCATCAACAAACCTTGGAAATGGCAATAAGGATATTGAGAAGTGAAGACCCGCTTCTAAAAATGGTAGCTCATCATGAAATCAGAAATCAAGGAGCGTTCCTATTCAGAGCTGGATGGAGAGCCTTGGAAAAGCTTAGTATGACCGGCATATCAATTGATCCTGAGCTAGCAGGAACACCGATCACGCCGGTCGAACAAAGAAACTGGGTAGACAGATAATTCAGGCGCTACTGAAGACACTACTCGAAGATCATATGAGTAAAAATCTGCACTCTATATACTACAGGAATTTGTAAGAACAGGGCCTGTCGGAAGAATTATCCTTTGCTTTTTTGCAGTCGGCTGGGATTGAGTCGGAAACTGAGGGATTTGTTATGGCTTCTCAAGATGGAGTGATAAATACAAGATGGTATAAAAAGAACATAATGAAAGTGGACACCCCAACAACTTGCAGAGCATGCTTAGTCAGCAGAAAACACTTATGCATATCCTGTCTTCCTGAAAAGTCCATGCTCCATCAGGGTATACAGAAAGATATAATGGGGCGTTCCGAATTCTCTACTTCCATCTGAGAGAAGTTTATGTTATAGACGAAGAACCAGTGTTACCATATGTTCGACTAGAAATTGAAGCGGTTGTTGAGAACGATAGAACTCACATATACTGGAACTATGCTTTTCCAACAACTCGGCAGATCCACGCAATAAAGCCAGATAAAGTCCTGCTGGACAAAGAGCTCAGAGAATTGTTTATTGTTGAATTTTCGTCCCCTGCCGAAAATAATGTGGTGATGAAAGAAGAACAGAAAAGGGAAAAATACAGGGATTTTATGTTCGAGCTGAGGACACTATACCCAGGGCATAAAGTTAGGATGGTCGTACTAATCATAGGTTGTCTAGGCAGAATGAGAGCTAACTATGTGACAGAATTGAAGATTATTCCGGCATGCAGATCTCTGGCCGAGAGATTGACGCGCAAAATGCAGTGTTGCTCGGGATCACTTCCAGTCATCAGGTCCCATGAACTATAGAGGCCGCTTGCAACTCATCTCTTTTTTTAAGGGACGCTGTAACGAAATGATGAAGAACTACTCCAAGGAATGTGTGAGAGGTTTTTTAGTGAGTAATCAGCAACATCCGGGGTCTCACACATCCCTGAGAATGCGAATGATAATAATAATACTAATAATAATAATTTTATTCTCACACAACAAACAATATAAGTATAAATAATTGTTTTGAACGAATTGCTTGGAGGGTTGACCCCCGGGTGAAGAAATAAATATTGTTTACACGATAAAGGGCGCAATGTTGAAGCCATAGGGTTGAAAGTTGGTAATCTGAATAGATGTGAAACAGTAAACCTGATTTAAATTTTACTCACACATCCATGAGAGTCTCCAATTCGTTTTCCGTCAATTCGAATCTGCAGTTCGATAAACCCCTCTTGAAATCTTCCCTTCTTATAACTTGCTCATTGCATTTGTCGAAATCTCTCAGGAATTCGCAAACTCTTATTCGTTCTTGAACAACCTTCGACTTGATCTTCACCAGAATCTGAACAATGTCTTTTTCTGCCCTTGTTGGCGGTTTTGTTGGAGGTGGGGCATTGACAGCTTTGGTTCGAGCATATAGACCTTGGTACTGCAATAGACGATGGCGTTATATGATTGCAAAATAAACTACAGTTTTATATTTATAACTGCTATACGATTTTGGGATTATTTGAATTATAAGAATCGATGAGGTGAATTTTTTTCAACCGGTCCAAGATCCCAGAGCCGCCAGACATTATTTATTTTCTCAGTAATAATATTTGTGGGATGAAGTAGTGTTCTTATGTACTTTCAGTGTATGAATACCTGTTACCTTGTGCCGACGGCCAATTTCTAGGTATCAGGTGCTAAAGATGGAAAAAAACTCAACTAACTTTCCTCATTTTCTCAGTCTTGATTTTTATATATAATACTCAGGGAACTATTTCAATGCCTTATGCAAGCAGCCAGAACGATCGTATGGAAGGAAAAAGGAAACTCACGTGTTTCATTCCTCCCTGAAGTATGTGTCAGGGAGACGGGCAGCTTGAGTTTGGGATTAACTCCTTCAACCAGATCAGAGGATACACTTGTACGTACAAGTGCATTATGGATATGGATAGGTGAGACGGGATATTTATGGAACATAGGAACTGTGGGTAGGGTTCAGAGGATTAATACTGGCCCAGCATTCGCCTTGTAAGTTTGCAAGCAGTGACTTACATTACCATGAGGAAACCTCTGAAAAAAACTCATGGCAGACCAGTCGGCCTTGGGATTTGAACCCGAGACCTCCCAAATACTAGCCAGCTTACGCTAAGTACCCGACTAGCTAGCTTGGTGATCGTATGGGCCAAACATCCCGCCAGACATAAATAAAGTGTCCCTATGAGTATGACAGTATGAGCGAAATGTCATGATTTGCTCATTTAAGCGCGATAGTGATTATCTATGCGCGTCGATCTCCCTTCTATACTTACTGTCATGACATTTCGCTCATACTGTCATACTCATGGGGACACTTCATTTGTGTCTGGCGGGATGTTTGGCCCATACGATCGGTCTGGCTGCTTGCAGAAGGTATTGAAATAGTTCCCTGAGTATCACATATAAAAATCAAGACTGAGAAAATAAGAAAAGTGAGTTGAGTTTTTATCCATCTTCGGCACCTGATACCTGGAAATTGACCGTCGGCACAAGGTAGCAGGTATCCATAAACTGAAAGTACATACGAGGATAACTTTATCCCACAAATATTATTGCTGAGAAAATAAGTAACGTGTGGCGGCTATGGAATCTTGCTCTATTAATAGTGAGTGATATCCTAGTCCACTGCATTAAAAATAATAATATTTTCAGTATTTTTTTTTAACTTTATATTATAACACATAATTTCTGACGTATATTTATTAATATACATTTTGCTTCCCTCTCTTCTTAATTGTAATCGACAATCGATAATTAAATCAGATTGTTAACTCACCAGTGGTACTTCTTCAGCTTTCGGTTCAATTTCCTTCAGGAACCAGAAGTAATTGAAACCCATATCGCAGTTATATCGTTCCTCGAAGGCATACAACTCTTCGTCTGACAGAAGGATACCGTTCGCCACAAGACATTGGCGAGCATTTGGTATTGTTACGTGGCCATTATTCGATCTGAAAGAATGAAATATATCGCATATCCAATCACTATTGTTTAGATATCATTCCGATTTCCGAGACACTCTTCATCAACAAATTTAGCTCTTCGTTCGGCACAATATACTATCATAATTTTTGTATGATACCAGTTAACTTGTGAATACTTAATGTAAAAACATTCTACGGGAAAAATTTTCTTTTAGAATCTTCTTATTAAAATTATCACTGTAGGGAATAAAATACTTCTTCTTCGAAAATAGGTTTATTCAATTGATACTCTCTCCTACAATTTCATTAAACGACGCTTCGGAATTCATTTATATATTATTCCAACACACTTGATATTAATAAAAACATGACTACCAACTTAAAATATTTTGGTGTTGCCAACAGTAATTTATCACATATCTCTAAAACATTTGAAAGTATGACCGAATTATAACTTTCACTTTTAAACGCCTGTTTTTGTTAGCCAATGTAACAGTGAATGACTGTTATATATAATACATATTAATATATATATATATATATATATATATATATATATATATATATATATATATATATATATATATATATTATTGATTATAGCTGGGTATTCGGCAAGGAGTTATGATATACACAACCAAATTTGTTTCAGTCGACGTTTCAACTCTTTATTGAGTCATCCTCAGGATGGATAAGAAACAACAAAATTGAATTCATAACGTGAACTTTTTTGAAGTGCATTTATTGCAATTTTTGAAAATTCCAGATGTCCTGAGGATGACTCAATAAAGAGTCAATTAGTATTTTCAAAAATGCTTTCATAGAAGGTTACTTCCTTATATCATTCACATACACCTACATGCTTGAGATATGAAATTGATATATCCAAATTAAGAAAATTTCTTTTCTATTATTTTTATATGTCAAATAAGAGCAATAAATTCAACTCACTTGTCGTAGTCTCTGAAGAACGGTTTTAGGAGTAAACCTCTCTTTAACACGCGTTTTTTAATCTTATCCAAAGCCTCTTCACATAATTCTCTTCTAGCTATGTTTACTTGGTGCCAAGCCTTCGTTCCTTTTCTTTGTAGATCTCTAACTTCTTGCGAAGGAGGGTTAACCTCTAGCTCCGGAGCCTTCTCAAGATTCTAAGAAAGAGGTCTCCATCAGTTCAAAATGTTAAATAGACAAAGTACGAAAAACCCTCAAAGTTTTTTAGAATATTGAATACTTTAATTAAAGTTTAATAATTACAATAAGTTTTTAGAGTATTTGTAAGAACATAGGCAACAGTGGAAATATATTAGGATGTTATTGAAGTGAAATTAGTATCTTCGGAAAAACTTGAATTTCTTTCAAACGATTCATATCTATATATAATTCTTCTGTCAGTCTGTATGTCTCTGAACTCCTCCTAAACGGCTTGACCGATTTTGATGAAATTTTTGGTGCGTGTTCCAGAGGATTCGAGAATGGTTTAAATTCTAAATAAAGTCAAGTGTAAAATGTTTACTCAATTAATTTTTAGAACAATGTTCCTCACGGCAGGCTTGGAGTAGATAGGGATTTTGCTGCGGGACCAAAAGAAATGCGAGACTAAAACCGTAAGAAAAACATATAACGGAAGTGCAACGCGCATGCTCCTTTTTTTTATCTTTCTCCTTCTGCCACGACATATACATGAAATTCTTGTCTGAGCACGTGGTGTATACTCACATTATAGATTTATTTTACTCGTAAATAAACACGTTTATTTTCGTATAATTTCTAAATCTTAGTACGATATTAAATATAGTAACAATGGCAAGTGAACTAACAAGTGACTTAAATGAAATTGACAGTGATAATAGTGGAAAATTAATTAGCGAAATAATATTAAATACGTGAGTATTAGTTTACAAATATAGGTTAATGTACATCGTTAATATTGTTTATACAACTTACATGTGTACATTATATGTATTCTACACTCTCAATACATTATTTACTTTATTTTCATTATTATTATATTGATAATTATATTATAATGTCGAATCCGAAGGAACTTCGTTCCTACCTGTTGTCCCGTGACACCACATTTTCTTTTTTAAATTAATAATTTCTTGTCGATCTTGGAATATTTTACATTGTATCCGGCAGACAGCGCTGCGATCTCAGTGTCGAATATTCGATTGGACGGCGTTACCGCCGATCGAGAGCTTTCGGCTAGGAGAGGTCAAATCGCGTCGTAGACGCCAGCTAATGCCGCACGATCGCGAGGTTCTAGACGGCAGCAAGGTTCATCGACCGGGCGTACCGTTTGACGGGGGTAGAAATGGGCGTAGCACTAGGGTTGGAACATCTCACTCTGTTTTTCTATAGCTCAAGCGGAATTACCAGGCTTACCTTGATAGTGAAAACATGATCTACATCATCCTCGAAAGTCTGCCAGCACACCCTCATGGGATCGGTAGGGTCGCGATACTGGGTAATAAGCGTTTCGATTTCTGGCAGAGACAGGAACATTCTCTGGATTCCACTTATACCAAGATAATCTAAACCACGATGAAACTGCGATGTGGTAATTTTACCGCATCTCAAAGGATCGAAGTCCTGAAATTTAAACAATTTTTTTCAGTTTATATAGCGAGGATAATTATTGGTTCATTGCAAACCATTGGTATGTGATATTGATGAGTGAGTAATAGATCCGAAACACTATTTATTCAATTATTTGCAATGGCCATCTAGTTATTGTTATATTATATATATATATATATATATATATATATATATATATATATATATATATATATATATATATATATATATATATATATATATATATATATATATATATATACAGGGTGTTTCATAAAAAGGGGCCTCCTTTGATAGGATAGATAGAACACTGCATAATAAGTCGAGTATGCTCTATGAAAAAATTTCGTAACTGCATCCGTTTTCAAGATACATGGTATTGAAAACAAAAAATTATACACCTTTTTTACGATTATGTCGAAACTACGCCAAATTTTGTATGAATATATTTTTGAAGCAGACAAATCGCATACATTTGTTTTTATATCTGCCTATCATAGAGGGCGCTAGTTATACGGTTCATACAGAATACTTCTGAACATAACTTTTTATTACTTCATCATTTTCGAATTAAAATATCCCGAAATCGGTACACAGTATCGAATTTCACCAATTTGGTGTAATATTCAATGATGTTTGAGATAACGTAAAATTTGTACCAGAAAATTTAACCTCAAAAAAGTTATGTTCAAAAGTATTCTGTAAGAACCGTGTAACTAGCACCCTCTAGAGAGGCAGATATAAAAACAAATGTAGGTACGCGATGTGTTACCTTCCAGAACATATTCGTACAAAATTTCATTACAATGTTGCCAGTAGTTTCGACATAATTGTAAGAAATGTGAATGATTTTTTTGTTTTCAACACCT
>JARQZK010003117.1:10000-45000 GCA_030704885.1 Cynegetis impunctata | reverse complement strand
ACATGTTAACTTTGACTGTACAATGAGGGTATGAAATAATGAATTTTTTTCCTCTATTTAGCCAATTTTAAAATATTACTGTAAATGCTGCTTAACTGACCTGTATCGGACTTAAAATTAATAGTGTTCTTATCCTTCTTTATGCAACACATTTCCTGTTTTTATATAATGATCCACTACAGCACAAGAATTTTTACCCAATCGACAATTACATATAACAGACCGCACACCCAATAAACCTCCTTACTATTTCATACCGTACGGTCGATATCCTTTTATACTATATATATATATATATATATATATATATATATATATATATATATATATATATATATATATACAAAAAGGTATTATATATTTGGGATAGCAGTTTTGAGACTGCTATTCCAAATATATAATACCTTTTTGTATACTAATGAATCAGTCAAAACTAAATTTGTCATTTATATATATATTATATATATATATATATATATATATATATATATATATATATATATATATTATATATTTATATATTATATATATATATATATATATATATATATATATATATATATATATATATATATATATACAATTAGGATAATAATATTGGATTCGAGGACACAAAAAAATGCTGTATAGAAATCAATAATGCTGTATCTCGATTTTTACATCTTTTGCAATCATTCTCAAAGACACAGTGAGTATTGCTACTGTCTGACCGTTATGGAGCATTTCTTGATTTTCTTTTGTGCTTATTTTGTAGCTTCCCTGAAGATGACAATAACATTGTCGAAATATCGGAAATATAGTGTTATAAGAGTACACGTTTTGCTTGCTGCTATACCCAATATTATTTATCCTAATTGTATCCTAACTAGTCAGCAAAGACTACCCTTCTTCTATATATAGTATATATATATATATATATATATATATATATATATATATATACATATATATATATATATATATATATTATAATTATATATATATATTTATATATATATATATCATATATATATAATATAATATATATATATATATATATAGATATATATATATATATATATATATATATATATATATATATAGAAATATATATATATATATATATATATATAATATATATATATACAAGGTGTTTTTTAATTGAATGTAAATAATTTAGGGGATGAGCTTTTGGCCAATTTTGAGAAAAAACCTTCATATGAACGCATGTCCTAAACGTCCTAGTTTTTGAGATACAGGATGGTCAAGTTGCAGAAAATGAATAATTTTTTATTTACAACTGTAAAACCACACAAAATATTCATAATATTATTTGAAACATTTATTATTGTACAGAAAATAAACATTATTATTATTTTTATTATTATTATCATTATTTGAAAAAATTTAGAAAAAAAAATACAACAAAAATTAAATTAATTTGTTTGTTCGATGCACCAATTTTTCCTGCGATGTGATAATGTTATGATTATGCAGAGAATCAGTTCGATTTTTTTTAAGCGAAAACCATGCCTCGCTCGAAGGAAACTCAAGAGATCAAATTTGTTCAAAACATTTCAAAAAAAATTTCAGTTTTAAGAAAAATCAGTGGCGTACCATAAATGTTTGCTGAAGTATGCAGTGCAAATTCTGCATGAACGCCACTGGTGGAAAATTTAAAACCTGTAATGCATCAAAAAGTGCACATTACATGAGTAGTACTTGCATACCAAATTTGATTGAAATATTTTGTGTGGTTTTAAAGTTATACTTAAATAAAAAATGATTTATTTTCTGAAACTTCACCACCCTGTATCTCAAAACTAGGACGTTTAGGACACACGTTCATATGAAGTTTTCCTCTTAAAATGGGCCCAAAATTCACCTCCTAAATTATTTACATTCAATTAAAAAACACCCTGTATATATATATATATATATATATATATATATATATATACATATAAATATATATATATATATATATATATATATATATATATATAAATATATAAATATATATATATATATATATTAATATATATATATATATATATATATATATATATATATATATATATATATATATATATCTAACCAACTACGGAGTAACTCACTCTGAAAAATTCATTAACTCTCAATCTATTCTGAAGTACGTGCTGTTGAATACGACTCATTATGGTGATTAGATTTTCAGCTTGGTAGTTATCCTTCAAAGCCGGATGAAAAACATTTTTTTTGCCGAAAAGTGAAGAAGCCAAAATCTTGCCAATCTCAGGTCTAGGTAGTTTGGGCAATTCTGCATTAATAACTCTTCCCGGGAACTGCGCAACCAAATCCTAAATCAACAGAAGGTAGGAATAAATAACTATAGTTAAACATCTGAAGTAACTATTCAATAAAATCTATAGCTGTAGAATACAAATGCACAATAAATGTGTTGAGTATATCTCTCTCAATACCAAAGCACTTAGATTGTTATCTACAGAAAATTTTTCTTGCATTTTTATATAGCTAACCAGAAAATTACATATAACTTACAAGTCATATGAAATACCTAACGAAAATAAACAACAATATTTAGTAAGAAACAAATTGAAAATTGTAACATAATTTCTCCTCAAATAATACAATGTATCTTATGTTATGACATGTTGTGATTATAATGATCAAATTTGTCTAATATAGAGAAGAAATTTATATTATGTACAATATAAAACATACCTATAGCTCGTGGATGAATGAAAATATCATAATAATAATAATTGAAGTCAACAAGTCAGTATTAAAAATTTTTCTAAATTTAAAGATATAAGTAGTTATGAATTTGCAAAATAACAAAAAAGTTATTTTAATTCAAATCATCGATACGAACATTGAATCTTTGAATATATGTATTAAAAATAAATATTTTGAAACAAACTTACTCCCCCAAGATCCAAAGCTCCATGCTCATAGAAGTATTGCACTATTTTGTCCAACTCTGCTAAAAACGCTATATAGTTCACTGTGTAGCTGTCCTTCAGATATTTCTTAACGAGCAAATTAAAATCGACAGGCGATACTAAAATCTGAAGAAAATCTAATATTCTGGCAAAGTGCGCTATAGTTATAACGCCATGGTTTTTCGCTATCTGCAAAAAATTTATAAAATGAATATACCTAAAGGCATTCTTTAAAACAATGCGATCCATTATCCACTATACGCTGTTTGATATCATGCTAGAAAACATAGTACGAAGAAGTGGAATAAACAACACAGGGACACTGAGAAGAGAAATATCTGCAGCTACAGCTGAGGGGACAAATATTCTCGGAATTTGTGCAAGTCGAAAGCTATATCTACTTAGATCTACCAATAATAGAGGATAATGGCGATGAGGAGAAGAACATAGGAGCAAGGTGAATAAAGGGAAGTAAAGAAGCAGAAACAAAATGAAAATCTGAAAGAGTGCATGAAGAAAAACCAAGTAGCATTTATACAAAACAGTCATTAAACCCACAGCACTCTACGGTTGCGAAAAATGGATATTGAATAGAGGAGGAAAATAATATGGAAAATAGAAATACTTGGGATGTTATTAGCGGGAAAAAAGTAAGAAGTGGTGATAGGCTACATACAGAGGATGGCCGATTCCAGGATGAAAAAGAAAATGGCAGATATAGAGCTAGCAGGAACAAGGAAAAAGGAAAAACCCAAAAAGAAGGTGGTATTCTGAGACACAAAGAGATCTAAGAAATAGAGAGAGATATATAGAGAAATAGAGAGAGATATATAGAGAGAGATATATATAGAGAGAATGAGAAAGAGAGAGAGAGATAGAGAAAGAAAGAGAGAGATAGATGGATAGATATATGAAAATAAAAAATTGAGGCGCAGATAACGTATTACTAATTATCTTCCAGAATTGAACTTTCCAATTCATAATCCTGGAAATAAGGCCTCAACACAAGTCTCCGAATATTGACGACAATTGCAATTTTGGACAACAGCAGATTCAATTTCCTCTCTTCGCTCATGCTGAGCCGGTTCACTTGCATCGGATCTTCCCATTCCAAACCCGATACCAGAGGCTGATTTTTCATGAAATCCGGCACTGAAATTATTTAAAAATTGAAAAAGATCGGTTTGACTTTACAAGAGAACATTCTCGTTACCGCTGTTGTGGATCACCTCGCACAGTTGAGCGTAAAATATTCTGCCATCCTGTACCCTGAAGTAGTCTGCTAGATCGCTGATCTCAGGTTCGGACAATCCAATTTTTCCTTTTAGTTGCCCGGACAATACCGAAATAAACTGGGATTCTGAAATTAGATCATCTTGTTAACTTCAGTCGAAAATATTAATTTTTTGACACGTATCACTATAAGCCGGGTGGCGTAGTTGAGCTTTTAATAGTATTGGGATCTGGCATTGCAACTAGCGCACTCTGGCGGACAGATGGATGAAGTTAGTTCGCCTCCACGTGCTGCACCCTAGGTAATGCTAAATGAACTAACACAAGAGGCGCCAGACAATCTTTAGATAAACAAAAGCGCAACAAAGGATTCAAGAAAAATGACATCATCAATGAATTATTATTCTAGTTGTAGGTATACTTACCTGTGATGTAGCCATACACTAAATAAATAAATAAATTCATTTCCAACGTTACATATGCAATTGCATGTACAAGTTTACGATTTCTTACAAATTATGTCGAATAAGGTGAAAAATGGAAAGTGCAATTTTGCAAAACGTAGAATCAGCAAGTCTAGAGAGTACTGTTGCGCGAAAAGTTGTAATTGAAAAGCATATACCAATGCAAGTTTATCTTTCATCGGTTTCCGACGCCAAAAAAATATTTTGTAGAAAGAGAAAATTATTTTGGAAAAATATTGATTTTTTTAAGGTATGGAAAATCAATCTGAAGAAGAATCACACAACTCCGAGAATGACGGTGTGTTCTTTGCATTTTAAAATTCTTACAGGTATTAACTCCTATGATTGAACTTTGATTAAGTTTTCTTTATTAATGAAAGTTCAAGATGCTGCAGCCAAAAGAAGAGTTCTGCCAAAAGCTTATGATAAGGAAAGAAATTTGAAAGCAGACCGAGTATGTTCAGAAAGAAGAATCAATCGAGACGTTAAATCTGATACTTAAGATATCAAAAAATAGCGTTCATCAAACCATACAGGATTTATCCAACATGTTTTCACAGAAAGAGACCAATCTCAATATCATAAAGAAAGTCTGTCGGTGGAAGTCTGGCATGTAGGATTAAAGGCGAATGTCGTAACTCAAACGGACGAAAGTAGTTTCACACAAAAAATCAGTGAGCCTTATATGAATAAATTGAATAATTCTGAAGTGCAAGTAAATACCTTTGACCAGGAAAGACATAGTTTTGCCAAAAAGCATTGAAGTTGGTACCGGGCCTCGACTTCTCTTCATTTTATGACGAATTTGCATCTTTCCAACCAATCACCTTCTCTGTAGTAAGTTTTCACCTGCATACCACTTCACACTTTCACTTGAAACATGCATTGTTATGAAAAACTCCAAAAAGTTTCAAATCTCTCGTATAACCCTTGTTCAAGGTTGGTTTTGAAGCGCCATATTTTGACGTTATCTCTTAAGCTCCGCCTCTGTCAGATCCCAATAGTTCAGACCATTGAACTAATACCGCTTCTATGTCAGATCCCAATAGTTTAGACCTTTGAACTTATAGTGCAATGACCATTGAACTAATAGTTCAATGGCTCAGTTAGATCAGGAATACGATTCATTTTTCATTTGTAGTTAAAATGTGTGCCTAGATAACTTCCGAAGACAAGATTTAACTTAATTTACGTTACGTTCGTATCTAAATACATTTTCCGATAAAACACTGTAAAATACCGTGCGAAGCTCGGTCGCACAGGTAGGAAGGTACTTTTTTATTATAGCTACATTATAACTTCAATAACTAATTTTAGATCAAGATTATGTTACTTATATTTTAATTCATCTAAACAGGTATGTAATGGCCATCTGATGTCACTTCTTGTTGACATGGATTATAGCAATTCTTGTTTACAAGCTTTATTGTCACATATGTATCTTGTTACCTAGCAACCTTTAAAACACGTCGTGCACGATGACACTATAATATGACAATTATTATATTCAAATTGCTGTGAGATGAACGTATTTTTATAGCAGGCTATAATGGAACATCAAAAAAGGAGGTCAAATCAAGCTGTAGCTTGAATTGAAGCTTATTTATTTCCTATTTCATTTTAGTGTACTAACCAAGAAAACATTCAACACAAAAATATTATCTAGTCGAATTTTATTAATATGTAGTCTTCATGTATATATTACCTTTTCGCCTTTATGCATTGTCAGGCTTAAGGTCATTTTCGAATACTTTTAATCTTTATTATCAGGCACCTGTCCCTTTCCGAACCTCCCATTCTTACAGGTGCCACAAATCAGACCCAAGTAACCTTTCTTAGAAATTCTCCCCTTGGAAACAGTTCTCAAATACAATATATTACCTGATATGAGCCGGTTCTTCTTCGGATCCAAGGGTAGAAAATAATCCCAAAGATTCAAACCGATTCTGAAAATCGCTGCACGAATTTTATTACATGTTCTCCAAATGTCGCTAAGCTTCATTTGCTGAAATTATGTAATCAGAAAGTTATGAAATAAAATCTACAGATACCTAAGTTATGTTTGATTTTGGAACAAAGTTTCTTGTTACACGTTACACTCCTGAAACTTGGCGAATGAAAGCTTGGCCTAAAAATGAGTAACACTCACAAGGTCACCTGTATGCTTACTTAAATGTTTAGTTTCAGAGAAGGTTACATTTGATATGTGAATTATAAACTATGTAATGCTTCTTCTCTAAATAATCTATAGAAATATTCTTGGGAATATTATATTGAAGTTAGAATCTATTATTTATTATATACTTAGGTATTATACGTATGATTTCTAAGTGAAAAATGTATCGAGTTTTTATTTGCATATATAATAAATGTATCTACAGAATTGCCAAAATCGTTCATATCTAAGCATAATAATACTTTATTCCAGATACTTATCCATTGTTCCCATTATATATTTTCATGTTAATATTGTAATTAGAATACTATTTTTGTTCTACTTAATGCAGAATAAATTTCTGTAAAGATCATTGTTCAAAATAGTTCCCACTTGATATCTTAATGAAATAATAGGATTTTCTTCTTGAAAAACGTTAATTTATTTCATTGTGTTTGCTTTTAAATATTAATATATAGCAAAAGTAACTTCATTCTAACCAGATGTTCCACAAAACCTCCCGTATTTTTTTTATTAAAATGAGTCTTTCTTACCTTGTAATGCATTTTGAATTATTGTTATTATTCTTCTATTTTTACAATAAATTTCAATAAACAGATATCGATTACGTATTACCAGATAATCAACAGTGACGTTAAAAACTTCACACAGACAAATTAATTGAAAATTACCGCTTATTAAGAGGCATTGTAATCCCGAGAGCGGCCTACCAAATTTTTTTTTGTATTATCAGTCAGCTGCTCATTATCTGTCCCAAGTACAGCATCGATGAGATGTACTTACCGCCCTAGAGCGGTAATATTAAATAATTAAAAGATATAGTGTCCAATGAATTATGCATTAAATTATGTTAGGAGATATATATATATATATATATATATATATATATATATATATATATATATATATATATATATATATATATATATATATATATATATATATATATATATATATATATATATATATATATATATATTATTCATTCGAATTGTTGTTGCCTGTGAACTATTTCTAATCTTTTGATAATTATTAGCAATAACCGGCTTGTTGAATCTCAAAAAACTCGATTTTATTAAAAAGTTGACGTTTCGCCACGACATTCGTGGCTTTATCAAAACTTTTGAAAAAATTGAAATTTCTTTGACATTTATTGATTTGAAAAAATTTAAATAGAAAAAGACTACTATGTCTCACTAAAATTTTTTTCGGCTGTGGCCGTTCTTTGTTATTTATTACGTGCTATTCAGTCCAATATTAACATTCAAATCTGTTATTATTAGCTGGTAAGGGAAACCACAGAAACCTTTACCCACGTAATGTTCGAAATAGGTTCAAATTATTTTGATTTTGAAAAGTTAAAGAATAGGGTACTATTTATCTTGTTTTCAAAAATTTCTCATTGCGGCTGTGGCCGTCTTCAGTTATTAATTACGTGCTATTTAGTCCAATATCAACAGACAGGTCCGTTCATATTAGATGGGAAGGGAACCACAGAAACCTTCACCCACGTAATGTACAAAATAGGTTTAAAATATTTGATTGTTGTCTTCAAAAAGACATTACTTGTAATTTTGGAGATCACATGTTCTAAACTATACTTTCTTTTTAGAAAAATTGAAAATTCTAGATGTTTAGATTTTGTCTAAGAAGATGAGTTGTTATAGTTAGAGTTTGTTTGTTGAATTATTTTGTTTTGATTTATGTTGTTTCTTCGAAAAATTAAAGAATTAAATCTGCGTATATTGAACTTAAATGTATGATATCTGTTCTATCATTTACGACTTTATTTAAATTTTTTTGAATATGTAACATTTCTAAAATTTCTCTGCGTTTTTGATCTTTTTCTATTTCTAAAATTTTCGTGCTATTAAAGTTGAAAGTATGATTCTCATTGTTTTTATGTTTTATTAGTGCTGTGGTTTGTGTTCTGGTATATTTGTGTGCTTTTAGTCTTTGTCTATTCAAATTTTTTCAAATCAATAAATGTCAAAGAAATTTCAATTTTTTCAAAAGTTTTGATAAAGCCACGAATGTCGTGGCGAAACGTCAACTTTTTAAGAAAATCGAGTTTTTTGATATTCAACAAGCCTGTTATTGCTAATAATTATCAAAAGATTATATATATATATATATATATATATATATATATATATATATATATATATATATATATATATATATTATATATATATATATATATAATATATATATATATATATATATATATATATATATATATATATATATATATATATATATATATATATATATATATATATATATATATATATATATATATATATATATATATATATATTTATATATACAATTATTTATTTGAATTGTTGTTGCCTGTTTTAAATATATATATACCCAGCAAACACTGAAACGCAGGCAATGTACAAAAACTGTACAGCGTTGCTGAACTTCACTGCAGCGATGGTAATGCAGTAACTGTATCAAAGCGGACCGTATATGTCCCGCTGAATTGTACAGTTACTGTACAGTACATACTGCATTTGAATTGCAGCAGCGCTGCACAATGGCTGTATATGAATGCTCATATACAGCCATTGTGCAGCGTTGCTGCAATTCAAATGCAGCGAGGTTTTGTAGTAACTGTACAAAAACTGTTCAGCCTCGTTGCATGTGAAATGCAGCAACAATTTTTGAAAATTACTAAAAATCATTAATCTTGATCCTATAATTTGCGGTTTTAGTGTATAATCCAATGAAAAGTTAGCTCAATTGGAGAAAATTCTATATTAAGCATAAAATAATCGGATATACAATATAAATATAAACTTCTTATAAAAAAACAACCAAAACAGGAATATTAATTGGAATTTAAAATATAAAATAAAATATATATATAAAAAAAGAATAATTAACAAAAGATAATAATAAACAAAATATCCCTCTCTATGGAGGTTAATACATTTGAAGGTATATTTTGCTTTTGGCTGCTCCTCACTCCTCTCTCATACGTATTTCTCAACCATATTTTAATGGTGGTTTCTACTTCCGTCTGTGTAGCATTTTCGCATCCCTTGTTTCTTCGTATGGTTACTAAAAGAGGAGAAATATGACGTAAGAAAAAGCATTTTACGTTTTCTTCATAAATACAACACTCTTTGAGACACCATTACTACTACTATCACTACTACTACCACTATCAGAAGAATCATTAGTTGATAATAAATTATTCTGATTACTTAAATTAGGTGCAACAATAAAGGAAGTCGAAGGTAATGAATTATCATTGATAGTCTGATGGTTAGTCAATACTTTCGATTCAATTTCAGATATTTTTATGACATTTTCAACATTTCTTTTCAATATTCGGTTCAATTGCCGTTTGCTTTTTGGTTTGAATTCCATATTCTTCCGCTTTTTGGAAAAGTTCTATATCATTATGTATAAGACTTTAAATATTCCACTACTTTAGGTTATGAAAACATAGGAAGATATCAGTGTTTTCACGTACCTTATTCCATCTCGTTGGGACTGCATCATTACAATCCGCCCATAAATTCGAGCGGAAATTACACACTATATACACACTTAGTCCCGCACAATAAAATGAAGTAGGTACCTATGTTCAATTAAAATGAGAAATAATTGTTATCTTTCCACGATCTTCACAACCACAATACCACAAATCTTACTCAGCAATGAAATGGAAAATGGCGTCCAACGTAGAGATACCGTACCGTACTGAAGAGTAACGACTCCGACCTACCCCATGACGGGGGCATCTTGGGGTAGGTTGGAGTCCGATGCGATGCCGCGTGCCTGATACAAGTATTCGGACCGTTTTGCGTTTGCAGATATTGCTTCACAGTTGCTGCACATTTATTGAACTTCACTGGATGCGTATGAGACCCTTCATTTTTGTTGCGCAGAAACTGTACAGCAACTGTACTTTAAATACTGCATTCTTTGAAACGCAGTATTATCAATACAGAAACTGTGCAGTTTTAACACATCAATTTATGTGCTGTATTCAGGTGGCACTTGTAATGCAGTATCTGTACAGTTGCTGTATGTTGTGTTTGTTGGGTATATATATATATATATATATATATATATATATATATATATATATATATATATATATATATATATATATATATATATAGTTATAGAGGAGTCTAAATGTAACACTCGAGTAAAACAATCAAATATTTATTCAACAAGTTAAAAAATTTACAATAACTTAAAAATAAAATGTCTCAGGTTTGACAGTTTGTTTTTCTAGATTAAAATGATACATTCATAAAGTTAAACATTAATGTAGGTACCTACTATACAATATTTTTTTAATTATTAAAATAATTTTGAACTATGAGAACACTTTTCTTTCTAATACATAACCATATTTCTATAAAACAGAAATCTACCTTTCTTTCATTTGATGTAAAAAACATTGCATTTTAAAGTTTTCTTTCGTTGTTTCATTCTTTATAGGTACTAAAAGGAAGCACGTTAGCTAAATCATATTGTCATTAGATGTATTTCAAATTATTTTCAAATGCTTATTTACACTGTACATTTTGGAATGCGGTATTTTATTTATTTTCGTTTATTTCAGGATGGCAAAACTCACAGCGCGTAGATTAGAAGCTTTCCTACAGTAACTATCACAATATTAAAAAATATACACAAATTTACACTTGCAAAGTATTCCTGTTACTGTAGGACCCGTCTCCATTCTCAGTCGGCTGCCTTGGCAATATGGGTTGTTCCGAAGTGACAAGGTTTCGGCTCTTTTCAGCCTTATTCGAGAGCATCCTCCGGTACGTCTCGAACGCTGCCAAGCTGATAATTCCAATCGCAGACACAAGCACAATCAGAATGATCAAGACAATCCGTGCAGTTTGAACCGAGGCGAATATGTTCACAAAAATTCCTATCAGAACTAGCACCAGAATTATGGAGGTGATCACAATGAATGATGTGAAATTTGGCCTCAAATCTGAAACAGAAAAAAGAACGTTATTATTCTATCGCCCCAACATTCGTCCTTCTATCGCGTTTCGCATTACAGCCGCAAGGCGCATGGCAGAGCAGCCAAGGCCAATATGGCGGCGCTCAATCAGCTGACCGTGTTTATATTCTTAATAATTATTCGTGCAAGTGTTCCGCAATATTTCTGTGTTTTGATCTGTATATTAATGTAAATGTTTTTTTATTATTCACTTTATCGTGATGGATAACGATACAGCTATAGTGAGTTAAATAAAACGGTCGTTATTGATAGAATAATTGAAGTTGACAACGATTCAATGATTTAAATAAATATTGCTCTTATTTTTTAATATGCGTCTATCATCTAAATGATTGTATTATTTATGTATTCTATACTCTAATACGCAAATTGAAATTAAATTTTATAATGAATATTTTGTCTACTATTGAATTTCCCATTATCATTCCCATTTTTCAATAATTTAAGTATGATTAAAAACGCAATTTTAATACCCTAAATCAAATAATTTCCTAAAAATTTTTAGTTAAATACCTACAAACCGAAAAAAAGTTTCACTTGCATCGTGGTTTCATAAAACCACACAATAATTTTTTCAATCAAATTATTAATTAAATAACGCAATGAATATTTTAAAGAATTTGCTTAAAAATGTATGGAC
Organism: Cynegetis impunctata; assembly: GCA_030704885.1. Taxonomy (NCBI): domain Eukaryota; kingdom Metazoa; phylum Arthropoda; class Insecta; order Coleoptera; family Coccinellidae; genus Cynegetis; species Cynegetis impunctata. The sequence continues at coordinate 32,549 of JARQZK010003117.1, read as the reverse complement.
AATACAATGAGGTTGTTTAACTACTGTTCCGAAAATTATTTGAAATAAAAAAATGTCAAGTAACATGATTTAAACTATGATTAATAATAATAGTTATAAATAACTACGAGAAAATCATTTCAATTGAAATACATAACAACATTTTCCTACAGAAGGTCTTAAAAATATACGAAACTTTTGTAAGAGATGAAATTTGGTTACCTAAATTCATATTTTAGTTCTACTAACAGTGCTAATTTTCTCTAAACACTAAATGGTAAAGAGTAAGATTTGTTCAAATAGAAAAGATAGTAGCAGTCTACTTTAACGACAAATTTTGTGTTTCAGTACCTAACAGAATACAGACAAGCAGATCATGGTCAATCAAGAAAGTCGAAGGTATTCCACATTCAGAAAATTAAGATCTCCTTTCTATAGAGTGTTTTCATCAACACTCGCAATGGAAGAAATGATTTGATATATGGATTACACTCTTTATATTAAAATAAGATTGATTAGAAAATCACAGGGTGACAATCCCTTCAAGAATCCTAAATGGCAAGAGGGATTGTTTATTCACAAACTTTTTAAAAACTTGGTAATAAAAATAGTCAAACTGTAAGCCTTTTACTTACAAACAATAATAAAATTTTTTGTTTTTCTGAGAATTTGGAAAATCATATTATCGATATTATCTAATACTTTGACGAGTGCATCGTAACTCAATTTACCTCAAGATCTCATTCACCTTCACATTGAGAAAATTTTTGAAAATTATGATCAGATTCAAGGGATTGGTGTATTTTTTTCAACAGGATGGCTATGCTGTTCCAACAGGACATGTTAAATCACTATTTTCCCAAACATTGAATTGGTAAGTGGATTTTCATTGAATGGCCCTCAAGATAGCCAGATTCAACACCATTAGACTTTTTCTTATGGGTACATTTGAAAAAGGTTTTTTATAAAACGGAACCTACGCCACTGAATAGTGGGAGCAAGTGGTGAAATAACACACAAAGTGCGATATATAGGTTCTTAACTATATTTAACTATGCTATTATTTAAGATGTTATGAAGCACTTGTGATATCTGAGAATTTTAGGAGTACCTATTGTCCAATTCATTATTAATTATTCTAATTTTGGCGCTTAATTGAGTCATGATATTTGTCTGCAATAATAACTATTAAGTTCGAAACGTCATTCAAGGATTCTACTATAGAATAGATTGAGTTAATCTCTATATTTAAATTCTTAGAATTAGTCATCTTTTAAACATTATGGAATCCAGGTGATAAGCTAAAAGCATCTTTATAATGAATATGTAGATTTTCCACAATCGCAACCTCATAAATTGTGACTCAATGAGTCAAACCAGTGAGTTAATTAGCATAACTTTTTTATAAATCACCAAAAAAGGCTAAATTTGTTTACGTAAACAAGAGAACCTGTATTTTTGGTCGAAAAAACAGTTCAGAAAATACACCACATTTGGTATAAGCAGAATATGTTTTAGGAACTTTTCTTTATAACAAAATAACGATAACGGTCAAAAATTGTAAACCTTCGATACAAAGCAATACTTAGTCTATTATTTTCGGGCAAAGCACCTCTTAAAAATTGTTATTTTAAAGGAAATAACCCCAAACTTTCTGTTCTGGGCTTGTTCCTTACTTTCAAAATAAAATATTACTTTGTAATATTAATTCCAATTGTTTAGCAGGACTAAAAATATTCTCAATTATTACGATCTTGTTTCCAGGAATCCATTTCCAATGAATCATAAGAAAAGTAGTTGACTACTAATAAGTAATTGTTTGCAGAATATTTCAATAATAACCAGCTTTGAATATTTCGTAGAACTGTATTTCTTGTTTGAAGTGAATCATGATGAACTAGTAGGTACATATAAAACACATATTATTTTTCCACAACTGTGTAAGCGGCTAATTATATTTTCAAAAATTAATTTCTTCGTCTCATACATAATAAATAAAACCTAGATTTATGTCAAAAATTTCACATAATGTCGATATTATAGAATTAAATACTAATTACATAAGCACCGTTCAAGTTACATTTATATCTGCGAGTTATCTCTATATATCAATACCTTATATTTATCTAAGAATAATAATTAGATTTATAGTACTTCCAGTATGATTAGAGAAGTATTCATATCTTGGATATCATTACTTAAAAAATGAATAACCGAGTGCCAAATAACTCAGTTGACAATAAGCAAGCTCATCATAGGAGGGACACATTTCTTTCCAATGCTAAATATGTTAACAATATGGAAATACTGAAATTAAGATAGGTACTTCACAGATTTTAAATTGAACCCGATAATCTTATATGACTTTACTGTAGGTTTTGAGTCATATAAAAGGGATTTTTAAATTCGAAATTGATCTCTACTTTTAATCTATATAACAATTGACCCTTAAAATGCATGTTTTGTTGGCATTTTGGGGCTGTTTATCTAGTTTACCTATCTATATAACGATAAATTAATTTGTGCTGCTCCTCCCTAGTCAGATACTATACTATAGTATTATAATAATAACAATAAGTATTTATTAATATGAAATAATATTATCTATTACTTACTTATCATTATTTAATTTTGAATCTTTAGTAATTTAAGTATATCGTTATAAGTAACATTTTACTTATAAACATAACAATGAGAAAATCATCTGATTGTTCACAAACGAACTATATGAAATATCATTATCAGAAGAAATAAGATTTAACAAAAATGATTTGCAGTGACAGTGACAGTTGTTTCACAACTAAAATTGAACTTAGTTTTATTATCGAAGTAGGTTTATGAATATATCTACAAAAATAGAAGAGCATTTAATAGATATATTGATTGGAAGATTGAATATCAATTTCACCCTTCTAAAATTACTCCAATTTCTTCTGATAATATAAACAATGCGCAAAAGTGCACAATACAGCCCAACTGAGTTCAAATTTAAAATATAATTCAAAATGATAGAAATCTTCCTAATTCACAACAATCTGCAACCAAATTACAAATTTCGATTGGAAATCAACTTACTTGAGATATTCTTCAATTCACGAACCATTTTGCCACTATCTAATGATTAAGTTTTCATATTGAGCATGTAATGAATTATTGATAAACCAGTTTGAACAAATATCAAAGTTGATAACATGTAGAGTATTATTTATTTACACACGCGCTACTCACTGACAAAGGTACTAAGGTAAAACGCTTTGAAACATGGTAAAGCCAGGTATGAAAGCGAACACATAAAAGTCTTCTTTCAATAATGCGTTTCCAGGGAAAGTTTTGAATCACTCCGCCTTCTATTATTATGTTACGAGAAATCGTTGCTAAACATCCTTGAAAGAATTCAGTTTGTGAACTAAAGAGACACCTGTTGGAATGCGTATGAAGTTCCCAGGTAAAAACGAAGGTATCTCCTATATTTCCAGATTTATTAATATTGGGCATTGGCTATCAAATGAAAGAAATGACAGAAATATCTTGTAATCAGCGTTGCCAGACCTCCAGTTTTAACAGGAGATCTCCCGCTTGTTAGTTTTAACTTTCTAGTGCTAATGTAGAGAGAATTTTCTGTGCAATTAATAATTTAAAGTCTCATAAACGTAATCATTTATCAATTGAAACTCTAAATGGCTATTTACACATGAAAAGATTATTAGAAAATGACAGTTGTTTCAATTTTCTGATGAATAATTCACTACGTGCAAGAATGACTAGAAATATTTATAATTTTGAGTCAAAAAAAGACTGAAAAATATAAGTTTTCAATGTTAGTTCCTATTGAAATTATCAATCTGCAATAAACAATGTGATATTATTTATTTAATGAAATAAATTATTATTGGCAATACCTATACTTTTTATGTAATCATTATTCATTAATAATCAATCTCTTTTTATATTTTTATGTTTATACTTTTAGAATAATTTGGAATAAAGTGAAATTTTAAAATGATTATTTGAATCTCCCGCTTCCTATTGCTTTTTGGAGCTGCTGCATACAGTTTTTTGTAAAGACTGTCTGGCAACGCTGCTTGTAACATGTCATGAAACAAGAATATTATGGTAATTGAATATTTGTTCAATAATATCAATTTTTCAAAAAGACCATTATTTGTAAACATATTAGGTCTCATATTTATTTAATTTGAGCAGAAATGACTAATTATAAAATATGATCTATCTCTGGAAATACCTATATGCTCAATCTAAACAATATCCTTTTTAACTATAAAATTTTAAAAAATTAAATTGTTCTATTAAGAAAATACCTAATTATCTTTTTACGAACACTTATTTTAGAAGATTGATATGTATTAATTAGTAAGCTATTTCTATTTATATGATAGAAAGAATCAAAATATAACCTAGATTGTGCATAAAGTATCTCTAAGTAAAATATTTGTATTGAGTATTAACTAGTGAACTTTTTTGAGTAGTCTACCGCTAGACAACTTTTATTTATTATTTATTTAGTACCTATAGACAAATAACTACGGTCAAATAACTACGGTGAGTGCAGAACCGTTAGAATTTTCAGATTAATTATCTAGGTACCTACTTTTGACGGAGTTTACCTGGTCCTGAGACGGTTACCAAATATTCTATACAAAGAAGAAGAAAAGACAGGTATATATGATTGGGCGATTAAAAGATCGTTTGGTAAATTACAAGTACCTATGCCTTATACAATCTTAAACATTTTAGGATATTCAATTTTAATCATTTTTTGCCAAATGTGATTTTAATATTCATTTCGAATACTTCATAATGCTAAATTAGTAACTTCTTTATGACTGATTGAATAATTTAAAAAGGTCTTTAAATCTAATATAGCGAAAGAACATAACCGGAATTAATTTAGTTCACAAACCTCAAATAAAAAATGTTAAATAATAATTTAGGTAGGACTATACGTTTTTTTATCAGTGAAATTTTCCTTGGGAACAGCTCTTTTTGTCTTTTGTCTCTAGGTGTCTTGTAGATATGTTTCTAATAAATAAAGAGAAACATTAAACATTAGACAAAGCGTTTGATTGTCCACAGTTTATAATTTAACGTATTCTATGGGAAATTGTATGTATTGTGTAAGATTACTTTCTTTGAATATTCGAAAAAATTCAATTTGGTAGGTGGGTAGATATATATTTTCGAATTTTATGTTTAGGTGAATATTGTTCAGGAAAATCAAGAGCATATTTTTCAAGTTATCGTAAAACCAGCTTTTATATCATCTTTGAATAAAAATCAGCAATATAGGTACCTACTTAGCACGTTATAATAAATGAAGACCTTGATTCGATTATTTCTACTTTGAAGATGACAATTTGCCAAATGATTGGAGGCAGGAGGGTAGCTAGCATATTTTATTGTCAATTATTATGCTGTATTATTCAACTACAAAAAGTTTTATGGAAACATAAATTTCGATTTTCTTAACTTCATACGTGTTTGACTCTTCGTCTTTGAAGCTTTCATAGATTACCTAAAAAACTCGTTCTGAAAAATACGTTCTAGATTTTGATGGGATTAGTTTCACTTGAGAAGGATACCTATATCGTTTGCTATAAACTTGTTTCATGATGTTTTTTGATGACAAGGAACACACGATGGAAATAGTTATCCGAATCTAGAAGTTTTGCAAGTATATTAACATGACTATTAATTGATGAAAAATCCGACTGGCTATAAGAGCTGTTAACAGATTAATTAAAATACATACTTGAAAGGTGTAATTCAAATAAATACCTACCTCTGCTCTACTTCAAACATATTTTTTTGTTTTCAAATATTCATAACTGATAATTATGTGAAATAATCTTATACCTATTTATTTGTATTTAATATTTCAATTTGCAGAATATTTCATTCAATTACAGGACTTTTCTCAGATGAAATAAGAATTTAAATATATGAAACGCTGCAAGTAGGTATAGGTACATGAACACATATTTCATATGCCTCAAATGTACTTAAAATTCAAGTGTACCAAAATGCTAAGGTAGAAAATATGTAAAATGCCGCGAATATACACATTTACTGAGGATAATGAACTCTATAACCAAGGCCGACCTGAAATTTTATTGATATACCTACACTAGCTTTGCTCTCGGCTCGTAAACAAAAATTGGTTATAATCGAATTATGTTAACAGGCAAATAGTATCGAAAATATATATTATATATATACATATTATATGTTTTTATATTTAAATGATATTATTGAAAAAATATTGAAATTTTCTTATGTTTGGCCTAGGTACTCTATATTTTGAAATCAGAATTTTTTAATTTTCAACCATGTATTATTAAAGGCAAAAAGGTCTATACTCTATGTGGTATAAGCAGAATCTTTCGCCAACCGGTTTGTATTTTGTCTTTGTATTGTAAAATAAAAATGTAAATTTGGGCAAATAAATTCTAAATTGTAGTCTGTTTAGTCTGTTAAACCGATCGTCCTTTCCGAACATAAGCGAACGAATTCCCGGTTCCGGAAGTTCGCGATATTTATACCTGTTTTACTAATAAAGGCGTTCTTTTCGAAACGTTTCGATGGAAATTAGTCCTTAGTGAAAAAATATTATCCCTCCGCAATGAAAAGTAGTTCTGAAACGCCTGAGAATGCTCAGTTCTGATTGGTTGTAAACCGGCTCTGACGACAACTAATCGATACTAACGGCGTCTAGAGGTTCTACGCGGCTTCGGTTTCAGAACCATTCTCTTCCTCTTCAGTACTCGTGAAAGTAGGACGTGTTAGTTAAGTCAAGATTGAACTTATTTCTAGTTTTGTAGTTATTTAAATATAGTTATGGCTGCAAATCAAGACTGTTCTATGGAGAACGGTGAAGATTTTTCACAGGATGTTTCAGCTGATCAAAGTTTTCAACAAGATCAAGTAAATGGACAAAATGGTTCAGGGGACGCTCCACTAGCAGATAGCGGGAGTGCTGACGCACCAGGACGTGATGACGATAGGTAAGCGTTTTTGAATTTTCTCAACAAATACTTCACATATTTAGATGAACTCCGAGATGAAAAGTCATGAACGTCGCTGATGTTTCGAAACCAATCAATTTCATCGCATCGATTCAGTCAAAATAGAAGCCGGCTGTTGGGCTAATTTTTAATCCAGGTTCATCATAAGTTTTGATCTGTTATTGTTCTATAAAAAGTTATTAATATTAAGTTTTCAGCAATAAGGAAAATTTATTTGCTAGTATTTTACATAATTTTGTGATACTTCTATTTTGTAACTGTTTTCAAGGTCCAAGCCCTCTTGTTCTCAGGCTGAAGAAAATGGCGGCGGCCGATGTTTGGCGCGCAATTCAAATTATTTTTTGTAGTTCAAGTTTAGAATTACTTTTAAAATTTCTCTTTTTCAGCCTATTCCACTTAATTTAAACCCGGTAAATATAAGTTTTAAGTATTCTTTACAGTGAATTTTCATTATTTTCAATTTTTCAACAAACAAGGCAAATAGTTTCATCTTAAAATCGGGACCGGTGTAGGATTGCAGGTTTTCCAAGCGAAGTATAACAACTTAAATGCTTCCTTTTCTCCAGGTGACATCTACCGCTATATGGAAGATGGGTGGAGAGGACTGGATGCACTAGGACCCATGGTATTTATCCTTGGGCACAGTTTTCTGCCCCAAACACTTATTCAATCCACGTTAAAACTTTTGGGCCGTTCAAGTCACAGATTAACTTAAATTTTCAATGTCTGACAATTTGCTCTTAGCTTGTTGTAAATTTTCAGAATTTTGATATTGCAGATCCATAACTTTGAACTAGGATTAACTTTGCATTCCATTTTATTTATTTTTGATGTAAAGTAGCTGATTCAACTTTTTTCATCAATTAAGCATTACTACAAACCAAAAACTGTTAATGCTTAGGTGAAATTTTGGCCGACAATAATTCTAATTTTCTTTTACTCTCCTTTTTCAGGAAATTATTTGTTGGTGGATTAAGTTGGGAAACATCAGATAGTAAGTATATTAATTTCCATTTTCTCTTTTCTTTTAACTTTTTGAAGATTAATAAAATTTTTGTTTACTATTTTTGGGCCATGAAGTACTGGTTACTACTTTTCATTGTAATTGACTTCAATGAAAACCCTTCTTTAGTTTCTAACCTGGTTTTAATTCTAGTTCGTAGTTTTCTAAGTGAGAACTGATTTTATTGTGACTTCGGAAGACAACTTTCTGATTAATTGATCTACCGGCTTCAGTCCAAAATTAGTAGGCACTTTCTAATTTTAACAAATAATTCTTGTATCATTTAATTAATTTTATTCTCTTTTACTTTTTCAGAGGAACTAAGAGATCATTTCGGACAGTATGGTGAAATTGAGAGTATAAATGTTAAGACTGACCCCAACACAGGCCGATCCAGAGGATTTGCATTCATTGTATATAAAAATGCAGACTCTATAGACAAAGTATCAGCTGCAGGCGATCATGTAATCAACAACAAAAAAGTAGACCCTAAAAAAGCCAAGGCAAGACATGGCAAAATATTTGTAGGAGGTTTAACAACAGAACTCACCGATGATGATATCAAAAATTATTTTGCACAGTACGGAACTGTAAGTAGTTAATTAAATATTTATTTTTTATGTTTGTTTCAAAAGGAGCATTATAATAATTATATTATAATTTTCAGATTGTTGAAGTGGAGATGCCATTTGACAAACAGAAGAATCAGAGAAAAGGTTTCTGCTTCATCACATTTGACTCAGAGCAGGTTGTTAATGAACTATTAAAAATGCCGAAACAAACGATTAAAGACAAAGAGGTAAGTTTAGCATATGTTACATTTTTTTATTTTTTGATAATTTTTAGTGTAAATTTTTGAAGTACATAATTCAATATTCAATTACAATTTTCTCTTCCACTGTTGTTAATTCATTCCATAATTCTTCGAAAATAGTAAAAATAACTTTGATTATTATATATACTTATTTCAAATGATGACTGATGAAAGTCAGTTCTGCTACTGATTATAATTGAGGAAAAATACCACACCTGATTTATTCAAACTGTAACGTTATTTTCAAATTGTATTATGCCCATATTTGATGTAAGTTTTATTGCAGGTCGATGTCAAAAAAGCCACCCCAAAACTTGACGGTATGGGCAATGTACGAGGTGGCGGTAGAATGCTGAGCCGTGGAGCTGGTGGACGCGGAAGAGGCCGAGGTAGTTACGGCAATCAAAACTGGAACCAAGGCTACGGCACTTATGGAGGTTACGGCCAAGGTTATGGTAGTGGTTATGACGGTTACAGCGGTGGTGGTTATGACTACTATGGCGGCGGCGGTGGTGGTGGTGGTTACGGAGGTTACGGTGGCTACGATTACTCCAACTACGGCAACTATGGTAAATACTCCAACAGTACCAGGCATTAATAAGTTATATAAATATATATATATATTGAATGTAAATAATAGATACATAGATTGAGTGTTGAACATCTGAACAGTGTGTGTATTTCTGATGAGGATGCGTCAAACCAACAATTTTATTTATACGATTGGCCCTGGTGAAGACACTTATTTTCAAGAATTTGACATTTTCTGTATCCATTGAATAATTTCTCATGTCGACCTTTTTTTTTTTTTAAGGATATGGAATGAACTGCCGGGACAGTTTGTTTCGCACAACATTGTCAATTGTGTGACTTATTCAACGTATTTAATTTATTCAATATTTATTTATGCTTTTTATTGTTTAATTTCTAAACGTTATTTTTTCTTAATCCTTGGAACATCTTACGGATTTAAGTTTTTCACAATTGAAGTATTAGTTTTCATTATTTCGATGAAATAGGTTTTCATTTCTCAACATTTGTGTTTTTTTAATTATTCAGAATGACAATTTGTGGACAAACATTTTCTTGCAGAGTGAACGTTTTCAACAAATTTCGATTTGTTTACATTTTTACTAGTTGGTGGGACATAAATTATGCCTCTTACAGCTTGATATTTGTTTTTATCGCAAGACAAAGATGGAAATTCTTCGGAAATAGGTGTGTTTAATCAGCAGTCAGACTTAATTTTTCGTTTATTTACTGGTAAAAGTTGCTTTGGAGCATCTCTGATTATATCGGTGCCTTGACCTTGTCGCCAACAACTATTATTTTTTAGATGTATCTGTTATATTGTTAGGATGATACTGTGATATTCACAGATTTGACATCTTTATTATTAATATCTTTACATATAATATATATACCAACCGTCAAGTGAACTTCTTTTGTTCTCCTCACAGTAGAATGTCAGATAGTACACTTATTTATTTTGGTCCCGTTTTCTGGGATCCATTTAATAATAGCATAGGAGTCTACAGCTGGAATAAAGCATTTGTTGGAAAAACAAACTACATTATGTCTTTTTAATGGTGCTCCCAATTCACCTCGAGCTGTGTGATTCATCTACTTATTCATTAGCAGAATAATTAAATGTGTTCTTTAACCCTCTCGGTCACGAATTAAAACTATTGGAGCGAAAAATCTGAAATTTACTGTAATGCAACTTATGATTTTTCGAAAATTTTAGATGTTAAATTCAGATTTTCAAAATGTTCCGTTTGGGCACTATGACATGTCCCCAATTGAGGACATCATGAGCTGACGGAAGAAAAAAAAATTCAGAAATATTTTTAGATGGTAAAATATCAATATGTTCCATTATTTAATTAAATATATTTATATTATTTTTGCGCTCATTTTCGAAGTACTGAAGTGTTGAATTTACCCTACGGAATCCCATATTTCAAATGCATGATTATTTTTTTGATCAGCTTGAAGATGGCAGCACATATATTCATTTGGAAGAATATGATGTCCACAACTGAGGACAATATGACAGAGGAGTAAGGGCAAGCGGTACTTCATAGGAAAAAAATCCAAAGTAGGTTGTCCTCAACTGAGGACAAGGTGAGCGAGAGGGTTAAAACGTTACTTATCAGTTTATCGTTACTTTACCTTTGTTTTGAGCTTTTGTATTACTTCGGTACAAACCAGTCTATGGTGTCAACGAAATATGTTTTAAACTGTCAAGTGATTTATATTCTGCTAACTCGTGTGGACTTTTTTCTTTCAAGATGAATAACGTTGCTCAGACTAACCTAATTCTAGAACAAAAATCGTGGGAAATTTTCATCGTTTAATAATTAATAATTTTTTCTTTGATACATTCTAGAGCACCGCTATATTAAACAGTAATTTCATTATTTAAAGTGAAAATTTCGAATTAATTATGAAACATTAATGCACATAAATTCTTTTAATACAATTAAATATCAGAGATGGTGTTATAAAATTGTTCAATGTTCTTTTCGTGCGTGGAATTTCAGTTTTTGATTGAATTTTTTCTATAATTGTATCAGCTTCTTCATATGTGTTCCAGTTTCCTTAATTCTTAAATTGTTCACTATTAACTATAAAGTGAGTGAAAATGAAATATTTTATCCCATTCGAAATTTTCTGTTTTCAACGAGTACAAATGTTGAACAGATATTACTTTATGTCTTTGTGCGCCCGAAAAATCAGTTCTGCATGTTTTTCATTTACTTATGCGGAACTGTTTTAATGACATGTCTGATGGTATATTTGTTTAATGCTCATATAAGGAGACTACGGATATCCTAACTATGAAGGAGGATATGGTGGAGGTGGTGCAAGAGGCGGCAGAGGAAAAGGTACTGCCTTGTGTTCGAGTTTCCTTCACTGTATCTACACTTTTTCGTTTTGTGTTTCGTTCTTGTTTCACATGTTTTGTAAAAGTTTTCGTTGCAGCTGGAAATTGAGATTCTAATATTTTTTAATAATTTTGTGCGTCGTTTAAGTTGTATAATTAATGGCGAATCTTCTTAAAAAACTTTCAAATATAAATTATATTAAAATTTATGTTTTTGAATCTAGAACAATTTCATCTGGAAGTATTTTGTTTAAATTTATTTCTTTTTCTAAAATTGTCTTCAAATAATTGAGATTCAAATTTTTTAAAATAATTTTTATGGTAATTCTGTTACTTAATGGCGTGAAATTATTCAAAATGTTCTAAATTCGATTTTGGAAGTGCTGTCCTCGGAGATTTTTTTTTCCAGAAAAATTTCGAAAGTGTCATCTCCTGGAAATTTTTATTAGAATTAATTTCTTTTCAAATTGTTTGCAATTTTTTTTTGTTAAATACAATTCCCGAATCTTTATTCATTCTATTGATTTGGTGCAGTAAATTGAACTGATTCGAATTTTCATTTAGATATTCATTTTTTTTAATTTCATGGTTGCAATAATAGTATGCTTGAAATTTAAATAAAGAAGTAATCTGATTTTCTTCTGCAATGAAACAATCAAAATTTGTCGCGGCCTGCGTTTTAAAAATATATATACTCCCTCCAAAGCGATAAACATTGTTCCATCTCACCATATGTATAAAAAAAAGTTAAGTTGCAGCAATAAGTCCGTTTAGGCAAACCGCATTTGCGAAAAAATGTCGAAGAAGTGCCAAAACAACGCAGGTGGCGAGGAAATAGAATGTTTTGAGTTAGACAATTAGTGAGTAAGATTGCATAATAATTAAATTTTTATACTTGCTCCTTCTTTTCAGGTGGCTCCGGCGGATATCAAGGAGGAAAACAGAGGGGCGGCGGCGGCGGTGGTGGCGGAGGCGGTGGCAGAAACCAAAGACATCAACCATACTAATAGAATTCTCTAGTATTAGGTACCTTTATAATCGATATGAACGGGGGAAAAATGAAATGAAAAAGCTCCAGTTAAACTCGAACGCGCGCCAACTTCGGAGTCGTTTTCGTTTCCAGTTTCTTATGCCCCAAAATCGGAACGACGGCGCTGCATTCGTCAGTTCATTCCTTGCAGATTTCTAATTGTTTCGTTTCTGGGGGGCTTTTCGAGAACGTGAAAACAACGTCGAAGTTGGCGCGTGTTGCACGTAAAACGAAAATGTCGCGATTTTTTTTTTACCGTTCATAAATGTACAATTTTATTTTTTGATATTCAGAATAATTCAGAAATTAGATCTTCAATAATTCATATGTTTCTATTACCTTCCTGTATTAATTGTAGTGATGATTTTATTTAAATAGTTATTGTAACTTAGGAATGTAAGTTTATGTGGTTTTGAATGTATGAATGCAGGAGGTGACTTCTGTTGTGTATGATGAATAAATTTTGAAATCTAATATTTTTCTTTTATCCGCTAGTCTTAAGAATGTCCTTTTTATATTTTTATCAGAAAGATGGTCAAACCGTGAGTTTTCTATTTACAATGTTGTTGCTCTTCGAGTATATCACCACAGAATGGATTAATTGTATTTTATAAGTTTTAGTTGCTATCGTTTCACAATAAATGTGATGAATATTTTATATTTAACAAGAATATATTCAATATAGGTTATTTACAAAATTTTTGTTTTGTTTTATTAATTTTCAAATTGATGGTTAGAGGGGTCCCTTTTTAAACTCCATACGAGCTCTTTGCCCTGTCATTGGAGCGAGCATTTATTTTAGTAAATTTAAAAGAATAAATTTGGTATAGACCTTATTTACTAAATTTTTGTTTTAATAATTTTTTCAAATTGATACTTAAGGGGTCCCATTAGGGGTCATCCATAAATTACGTCACAAGAATTTTACCGGATTTTTCACCCTCCCCGTCCTTGTCACATTTGTGAGACTCCCCCCACGTCACATATTTTGGACATTATTGAATGAAAACGGCGGTTCCGAAATCAGTTTTATTTCCATTTAAATTAGTTTTCAATAAAATTAACATCGAATCAAACAATTAACAAAACAAAAAACGATTTATTACATTATTTAAAACAAAAAACAATTGACTTTGTTAATCAAAGAAATTAACGAAACAAAAAATATTGATAGAATTATATTAATTAAAGATACAAACTTAATAATCTATTAGTCCATGGAGTAATAGATTTTCAAATGTGACGTCACGAAATTCAGGACCCCTTCCTCCCTCTTGTCATATAATGTTACACTTCGTCGACCCCCTCCCTCCCCCTAAACGTGTGACGTAATTTATGGATGGCCTCTTATAACCCCCATGCGGTAGGGATGTGACCTCGATTCGGAAAAATCGATTAGTCAATAATCGATTTTTTTTGTTTAGAGATAAATCGATTTAAAAGAAAAATAATCGATTATTCTTTATACTTCGACTTTCTATACGAAAAAAGCCTATTCGATGTATTAGTGGAAATATATTATGAATATTTAATTAAATTAAAGTGAAAATTATTCAAGAAAATAAGTATCAAAAAATAGCCAAATAGACCATTTTCAAATTTTCTTACTCTCGCCAGCAACTTTTAGTAGGAGTTTTACTAGAGGAAGACATTTTTATGGTTAACGACAATTATTTTGACACTTCAAAGATGAAAATAAAACCATAGATATATACTATATATATATATATATATATAGAGTACAGATATATATTAAGATTTCTATGATAAAAACAAAAAAGATCACAACTTATTATATATTAGTACGTACAGATGGCGCTGACTGAACAAGTCGATAAAAATATCGACTTGTTCAGTAAACTTATCCATTTTTTCATCCATCGCACAGATAGCACCCTTCACAAAAATCGATTTAAAATGTGTTATTTTTATAATCGATTTATTAAGAATCGATGTTTACCATTAGTGAAATCGATTATAAAAAATCGACAATGAGAAAAAAATAATCGATTAAAATGAAAATCGATTATTTATTCAGAATCCCTACCATGCGGGCGCGTGGACTGTCATTGCGGCATTCATTATCATTTAGTTCGTTTTATATCTGAAAAGAATAAATTTAATATAGAACTTATTTACTGAATTTTTGTTCTATTAATTTTTTTTAAATTGATTGTAAAGGGGTCCCATTTTAACCTCCAAACGAGCGCGTGGACTGCCATTGGGGCATTAATTTTATAATATTCAGTTCATTTTGACGCTGTATGCTATCAAAGTTTGATCTATTGGACACTTTATCGTCTTTGATCACTAAAGTTTGTATTTTTTTTTGTTTTCGTTATTACAAATAAACTTTTTTACATAGGTTTTGTAACTTGAAAGCTAAAGTTCATTTTACTTATGGGTATTTAATTCTATACTTTTGTTTAATTCATATACTCTATTATTCTATACTTACAATATAAACCAAATAGTATAAAAAAAAATGTGCATTATTTAAGAGTGAACTTTTTTTTCAGATGAATCAGATTGACGCTAAACTAATTAAGTTAACATATACATTTATGGGGTTATAAAATAATAAATTCTCACTATTGTTGGAATATGTTTACTAGATGGCATTTATCAAGAATACCAAAATCCGAAACGTTTAAATGGCATTTTATAGTGATAATTAGGTGTCCGCCTGTGCTACGAGGAGGGACGCGCCCGCATGAAGGTTAATAGGGTAAAATCCAAAGATGTCTTTGGTAAAATTTATTCAATTAATCAATATTCTCGCAGATTATTGGAAAAATTAATTTTTCAAGAATTATTGAAATTTTTTAATTTTGTTGAAATTTTTCTTTCATTTATACCTTGATCATTGATTCCCAAAGTGGTCCACTGTAGACTCGACGTGGGTCTATGTTGGCGTGACAAAAAAATGGGGGTTCACAATTCGTAAGCGGGGGTCCACGAAAATTGATCTGGTTTCGACAGAGAAAAACCAAAATATTGGCTTGACTTCACCTATCAATGTGGGCAGACTCGCAGCACAATCAATAATTAACCAATCAATTCTCACTTTTTTTTTGAAAAATCTTAATTCGTGGTTGAGACTCAGCCGCAAAGCAAATTTCTATAGTTAGATTGTTAGATATAATCTTCACATTTTTGGGAATATGGTAGAAATGTAGCTGCAGGAGTCCATCGGAACTAGAAAATTTTTTAAAGTGGTCTATGAAAAAAAAAATTTGGGAACCGTTGACCTAAATTATTTTCTTAGATATCTTGTCGACCTTTCAGAAAATTTCCAACTCCGGCGTTTGAGAATGCATCAACGGTATATTTTAAGTTTAGATTAGATAAATATGTTGTAAATTGTGATAAATAATTATTTAAGATTTGGAGATTTTCCAGTCACGAAATATTTATTGCATAGTGAAGAAATTCACAAAAAAGTACATTCTTGACATATAGGGAAGTATTCCTCTGCTCTTATTTATCGATATTTATTATCTAATGGTGCCTAGAAGAAGCGTAAATATTTCGAATGATAGGGTCAGTATAGTGATAGTTTTTCTGATAACCAATCTAGAATCTTTGGCACACCAAAGGCAAGGTGGACTTTGTATGTATTGAAAGTATTTGTAACTTAGTTAACCGAGTGTTCAGGCTTGCTGACTACCATTGGGTAGGATTGGACTGCTGAGTTTTCTTATGGTGTAGGTAAGTCACTGCATACAAAGGCAAATAGTGGACCTGTAGCATCCTCTCCCTTAAATTATCCCGAACTTGTACATACAAGTGTATCCTATGATCTGACTGACCTTCACACATATTTGAGGAAGAACACGTAACCTTTCATTTTTTTCTCCAAGTTGAAATCGAATCACTTCAAATGGTAGACTGTTTACGTGGATTCATATGACCCAAAACATTATCCTTGTCCATGTATGTTTTGCTCAAAGTTCTTTGATTAATGTCGAAATCACAGTATTAGCATTGATTTTAATAAGCGGCGTCCTGCAGGGATCGGTCATGGGACCAGTACTATTCACGGCCTATCTTTTTGATTTGGTCGAACTGATACAGTCAACCATTAAACTGTTTGCAGATGATTGCAAAATATATGCGAATCCCTTGACAAGTGCATATCAACTCCAGATGGATCTGCAGAAAATAGAAGAGTGGTCAAAAACGTGGGGTATGAAATTAAACGCTTTGAAATATACAGTGCTGAGGATCGGCCCAAATAATCCTGAGGAGGAATATATTCTCAATAACTCCACTTTAGCGTCAGTAAATGAACAGATCGACCTGGGAGTGCTAATAACGTCTGACTTGAAATGGGAGAAACATGTAACAAAAATTACTAAAAAAGCCAGTTCTTTTGTATACTTAATATACCATGCCTTCAGAGACCACTCCACCGAAATGATATCCACTCTTTACAAAAGCTATATAAGACCAAAAATAGAATATGCATTTACGGTGTGGAATCCATATTATGTAAAGGATATTGAACTTCTAAACATTTGCCATATCCGGAAAGATGTATTAGATTAAATCTTACATCTCTCAAAGAGCGAAGGCATAGGGGCGACTTAATTGAGACCTTTAAAATAACCAGTGGTTACTACCAGTGTAATGTGACAAACATGTTTCATCTTAGTCAGAATATTCATCTCCGAGGTCATTCAAAAAAACTAGAAAAGGAGAGATCTTCAAAACTTCCCAGAAAAAACTTCTTAGTAAACCGGATAGTAAATTCCTGGAATTCACTCAAACAAGAAACAGTGTCCGCACCTAATACAAATGTCTTTAAAAATAGAGTTGGCAGGGAACTAAAGGAAAACTCAGAACGAATGACTCATTACAGTGTGTGAATTGGAATACTCTCATTAACTTTTATAATTTTGAAAAAGTAACAATAGCCTCATCGGTTTTATCGCCTGCTATTGTAAACATAATAATAATAAGTTTTATCGTATCATTGAAGATTATGACATTTTTATACTGAATCTTTATTAATAATTATTAAGATCATAAACGCATCAAAACCTACATAAAACCTTAGTTACTCATAATAGATTAGTTACCATAATATAATACGTTAGTTACGAAAGCATAATACGTTAGATACCAAATAATATTAGAACTAGTTTTGATGAACATATAAAACAATATTTTGACAGTTTTCAATCTTGATGTATACACCTTTGCCGATAGCATCTGCTTGTCCTCTAAAACGTCATCTTCCGTGTAGTGGTCATCTTCGCTAATTCATTAGTTCGTTAGGCTCCTCCAATTCCAATTAAAAAAGCAACTTTCATCATTAAAAACTCCTCATCTGGGACAAAAAACAAAAATTCGTTGACTTGTTCTCTTGTAAATACTTTTGACTTCTTTGCAGTATATCCAACATTTTTCTTCTTGATGAAACGTATTAAAGCGCCGTATTTATCGTTTTCCACACATTCCTTAAGTTCTAACATGGAAAATTTGGGCCATAAGGATGAGGCAGAATATTTCTCAGAGAGTTTTGCAAAATACACCAGCAACACCGTTTCTTCTGCACCTTGAATATGTTCTTTGTTTCGCCACTCACTAAACTGCCGATATTATTTTTTATAATGGATTTTAGAATTATCTGGAAGCAAGTCCAACCTTATAGTGTTGGCTGCAGCTAATATATCGTCAGGAATATAAAAATCTTGCATGGTTTTAATGACTTTTTGAAATGCCGAAATGAAATGACATAAAATCTTATTGCTTTTATTTTCACATCGCCGTTGTCAATGATACGATAAAGCTTTGAATGTAACTCGATTATTAGCGATTTAAAACCGTCTCGGACATTTCTAGGTGACTCGGCTGTCGCCTCGTCACCTAGCAATGTCCTCGACTATTATAAATCGCATAATAATCTCGTTATATTAATAGCTATAATACATAATCTTCTGATGTTTCCTGACACTCGACATTCATCTGTCAACATATCAAGGCTGTTAACAAAGATGGTTAAATTTTAATGTGCATTTAAGAATCGTCCAACCAAATAAAATATTAACTTTTTTTTTTACAGATCTCTTCTACATTTTTCTCTTTTATTGCCAAATTTTAAACATAATATTTCGTAATAAATATAAACTTGTTACTCAACTTAAATATTTATTTGAGTTGTTTAACATTACAAAAATATTATGAGCTTGATGAATATTTAAACAATGAAGTTATCAAGTGGTCAGTCTATAATTAAATATTTAAAATTTCATACTGTCAAACTTGTAATGAAAGTTCATCTTGCTTTCCTTATAGAGGTGGAAAATTTCGTCAATTTTTGAACCTAATAATCTTCTAATGAATTTTTTACATGTATTCCTTGTAATACAGTATATAATTATAGATTTCATTCAATTTATACTTTCAAAAACTAGATAGAGCTTAAAGTCTTCCATTTTCTTCGGCTATTCAACTGAGATTGAAAGTTTTAGCCTCATTGTACTCTGAAATATATTCTGCTGTGTTCAGACATTGCTTGTGGTGCTTATAGAAATTATTGAGCTTCAAATAGTAGTGTTTTATTTTTGATGGGATACCATCCTTTCTCCTACTACAAATTGCGGAAATCTGAAAAAAAAAATTTCATTATCTGATCTATAGTATAAAAACTGCTAATGTATAACATATATATTTGAGGTTTTGCACTTTATTATCTTATGACAACAAATTAATATCCATTTTTCATTCAATCAAATATCAATTAGGTAATTTTTGCATTCAATTTTGAATGAGGTTTGTGTAGAAACTTGAAGGAATATTTCTTTCACAATATTATTTATTTGTTCGATTAACTTTTGAATCAATTAGAATATAAAAGAAACAATTAGTATATTTTTATATTGAGAAAAAAAAGTTTCCTCTATTAGTATTCTTTTTTGGTGGATGAAATTTTCATTAATACTATTTCAAGATTGAAACATAATCAGTCAAATATAAAAATATCACACATAACAATTACTTCTTTTGAACAAAAGATACGTTTATCATTTTAATTGAGCTAGTGAAAATAAATAAACACTGGCAATTGAATTTATGCAACTTATACTTGGTAGGTGTATGAAGAAAAATTAAAGAAGACAAAACAACACTTCCAAATACATTTCTTTTGGTTTACAAAAATATATTTTTTCAAAATATTTTAGACCTAACCTACTAGAACTGAATGAAAAATTCTTTATTCATGTTTGCTATATCAAAAAAATTCCAATTCTGAAATTTAAATGAAAATCGCTTGTGAGTAAAAATACTGCCATTTCTATTTTCATATTAAACAAAAATTAAATGTTTTCACCTCAGAAATGTGTACATTCTGCATTCTATTAAAAAATATATTACCAACTAGTTTGTACAACCTTTAGTACAATACTCACATCAGGCAGAAGATCATGTGTCCAAAATAAGATTGCTTCAAAAAGATTCAACTTATAATTTTGAAGAACTGTTTCATTTTCTGTATAAAATAAAAGATGAAGCAAAGAGTAAGTTGTCTGTTCAATAGTGTCCTTCATTTCCTGGAAATTAGAATATTAATAATTAATATTGTATTAGTATTTTATTTATATTTTGTTCAAATTTGTTTTTTGAAAGATTAAACATTTACATATAAAGTTAGAATCTAAAAATATATAACAAGGTAAAACATTACAAAAAACTACTTCAATAATTCACAAAGTTAGGAAATCAGTCCTTACTTAAATTTTTTTTATCAATAGTTATAAAATTTTTATCAATACTTACTGGATATTTCAATGCAACTTCAGATGGCATATTTTTCTCATCAATTACAAATTTCTTTATATCTGCAATCTCCTTTTCATAAAATTCTTCATATTTTAAATTATCAAGCGAATTATACGCCATAATTTTGAACAAAGATATTGAATCAGTTAATACATTCCAAATACCATCTTCGATTTTCATTTTGCCATGAATAAATTTATCTGAAATCGTATTTCCCAATTAATATAATATGGAAATCTATGCTATTTACTAATTTCTCACCAAAAAACGATACAGATATCTCTTTAAGTATGAGGAATTTCGAACGCAAAGGCAAAGATCTAAATAAAGTTGAGAAAACCTTCCATTTATTAAAATTTGCTCGTATTACACAGTTCATATCTTGCATGTATTGTGGATTCATGGGACACATGGGATGAACCTGAAAATACACAAATATAGTTCAAAGCAAATATGATACATATTATAGCGTTTAAAGTAAGCCCAATATTATAAGTATTGTTTTTAACCCTCTCGGTCACGAATTAAAACTATTGGAGCGAAAAATCTGAAATTTACTGTGATGCAACTTATGATTTTTTGAAAATTTTTGATGTTAAATTCAGATTTTCTAAATGCTCCGTTTGAGCACTATTACATGTCCCCAATTGAGGACATCATGAGCTGATGGAGGAAAAAAAATGGTAAAATATCAATATGTTACATTATTTATTTTATTAAATATATTTATATTATTTTTGCGCCCATTTTCGAAGTACTGAAGTGTATTAAATTTAACTTTTGCAGAATCAAAATAAAAGTGCTGTTATATTCACCTAGATGTTGCCTTTACCGCTAGTTCACAATGTCCTCAAACTAGTACGCCACACTTTCAAAAATCGCTGATTACAGTATGCACAAAAATCACCTAACGCAATTGCTTTGGAACAAGTCTACACTTATTTTGAACGTAAACAAACAGTTTTCAAACACATGGTCTAACGAATATAGCCAACAAAAAATAAACAGTAGAGCGCTACACTGCTGTCATAGCTACCCTACGGAATCCCATATTTCAAATGCATGATTATTTTTTCGATCAGCTTGAAGATGGCAGCATATATATTCATTCGGAAGAATATGATGTCCACAACTGAGGACAATGTGACAGAGGAGTAAGAGCAAGCGGTGCTTCATAGGAAAAAATCCAAAGTAGGTTGTCCTCAACTGAGGACAAGGTGAGCGAGAGGGTTAAATGATATATATGACAGGGAGGAACTTGTTTTCAACTAGTCACACAAGTATCGATCTTAGATAAGTGGTACTGGGCTTTTAACTATTCACTGTAGTATTACAGGGTGTCTACATCCTTCAAAAACCTGAAAATCTCAGGGATTTTTCCCCTCCTGGATTTCTCAGGAAATTTCTTCAAGTGTTATCAGTTTTTTCCAAAAATCGTTCAGTATATTTTCATAAATAATAATAAATACTGATAAATCCACACGTAAAGGCAACTCGTGTGTCTAAGAAATTGACAGAAAAAAACCTATTACAGGAGGGATCCACAAGAGGAAAATCGTATCACGATACACCTGCAAAAATTATCAAATCACCTGGAATTCTCGGGGAATTTTAGGTCCTGACTTTTGAGTAGACACCCTGTATTATATTCAGGAATATTGTGATAGTTTTAAAAGTCTACTCCGATAAAAACCATTAGAAGTGAATGAACATTGAAATAATGAATTCTTGAAAAGAAGACTACGATTTTCATTGAAATTGCTTTACAAAAGATATAGTACTGACTTCTTTGATGTCAACAATTTTATAATGATCTAATCATTAAATAAAACTTAATATGGGGTAACAGTAGCTGATGTATCTATCTCTTGTTACCTATGGTTGAATAAAATTATTATGTACTTATAATAAATTTACAAAGTATCAACAAGAACAATGTTGCTACGAATACAAACATGAATTGAACATATAAATTTCATTGCGAGTTGAGGAATAGTACGAA
>JARQZK010003117.1:0-5000 GCA_030704885.1 Cynegetis impunctata | reverse complement strand
TTGTTGTCTGTTACGCTGCCAACCAAATTGTTTAATTCAGGGGTAGGTCGCAATGTTTTTATCAAAACTTTATCCTCGATAACTTAGTGCACTTAAAGTTATGGGATTAACAAATATTCCACTAAGTCACCATTGAAATTTTTGAAATTAACTTCAGTAACCCAAACTCATTTTAAAACAATACGCGAGCAATATAAGTAAACACGCTGCCATTAGTAACTACGATCACACTACGATCAATTAATGCTTTCCAACGAAATTCCCTCGATGTCACGCGAAATTCTATAGTTGTGATTGGTCGAAATTGCATGAGACAGGGTTTCCTATCCGTGTTGCCATTTACATGTGTTTTGCTTTACTATTGCAATGAAGTAGGTATTCATTCGGAGTATTTGCACCGTTGTTTGCTTTTCTGTGGCAGGCATAATGAACGTTGAGAATATAGGTACCTTTCTAAGCCTTCCGCAGCGTTGCCACAAATCTTGAAATGAATGAAATGCAGTAAATGTAAATACCTTCTATCTTAATTAATAAATTATATTATATAATGTAGGTTGAAAGAAAGGTAGGTGCATAAAATAATATGATTTTGATTAATATGAATATGCTGGACATTCAATATAATATATTAGTGATACACGGAATTAATATTATTGAGGAGGCTTAGCCCTCCTTAGCCTCATTGACTAGCCGCCCCTGATATATATATATATATATATATATATATATATATATATATATATATATATATATATATATATATATATATATATATATATATATATATATATATATATATATATATATATATATTATAATTTCTTCACATTCTACAAAATATTGAATCATAGCCTGAAATCAATTAACGAACTCCTAAGAGCGCAATATTTAATTACTTAACATGATAATAAAAAGTTCAACTTACCTGAAAAATTTTTTCGAAATCTAAAGGTTCTTTTCTTAGCTCAGACAACGTTTTCAGAACATCCAGACCAATTCCTACGGCATTGAATGGAAGACTGAATTTCAGCATGAGATTCCACAGCAGTTCTGTGAACGCTCTCAGATTATCCTGCTGAGTAGCAGTTAAGCTTATATTTGTCTGGTATGTAAGGAAATATCTGATTCCACAGTGCACGATAAAAAGAAGATCGGCGGCAAATTTGGTTTTGGTCAACTGAAATAATTTTTGATATTAGCATTGTTGGGCAGAACAGATTCGCATGTTTGTATAATTTTGCTTTGATTTGTAACATCTCAGTTCTTGATATGCGACGGAAATGTCTAATAGTAAGTGGAGAAAAGCGCCATCTATTTAAATTTAAATTTACTACAAATATATGGTTCTTCGATGTGGACTAAAATTTGCTTGTGTTTCAACGTGTACACGATCACAGCCTGAGAAGAGAGGACTCTTTTTTTTTTGGCGGCATTTTGATAATATTTGAAAACATATAGAAAGAGAAGAAAGACACTACTATCAACTGCTATCTGCTATCAACCATTCATTCAGTTAATCGTAATCTTGAACAGTACAACCCTTTTTGCTATACAGCGTTTGTGAAATACATAATTATAATCGGAAAATAACCACATATAGATATACTATTTTTAAGTTTAGGTGCATAATTTTTCAGAGAGACTTATATTTCTTCTAGTTTATGCAACTTTTCAGTAGTGAAGGTGCTTCAGTATTTAACTCTATTGTAGCAATTTAAGTTGAATTTGCAATAAATTTTTGTATATGGTATCTTAACAAAAAAGTCTTACTAAACAAATTACAGAGGCTACAAAATAAGTCCATCAAAGTTTCATTTTCATTGGACTATTTTACATCTAGTAAGTTATTGTACAAAATTTCCCATTTCACCATATAAAACAGCTTGAATTATTTGAACAAATTAAGTTAGTGTATAGTGTACAAAATAAAATAATTAAAGTAAACCACATATTGAGACAAAATAAAGACTTTCATAACTACAACATAAGATCAAAAAATGCACTAAGAAATACAACAGCCCTCACAAAGAAGAAGCAAGACTCTCCATATGAAGTCATTTAACAGTGTACCTGAAAAATTAGTAATGGTTGGCAGACGGGAAAGAATATACAAGCAGCTGAAGGAATAATATATTAAGAAAAAAGTCAATTAACTGTATATGTTTCAAAAGGTGTATATACTGTGATATTTGATTTTACTATCAACAAGTTAAGATAAAACCTAGCTTTAGATCAGATTATTTTATCAAGATGTAATCATTTAGGCCTTAATACCAGATGTAAATCTGTTTCAAGGTCAGAAATAAATATAAAAAAAAAATGAACGAATTTGATACACCACAATATGATCTATCTAGACCTTTAACAAACTCACCAGAAAAGGATTCGCCATTATATGATAAATTAGTTTTTCTCCCTGTGGAGTGGAAGCTTTTTCAGTGACTGCACATGTTAACCGTACAATATCGTAATCACCTCTCATTATAGTGCTTATCATTTTTTTAATCGTGTTAGACCTACAAAAAGACGATGAGACATTACACAAACAATAAAAAATTAATCGTAAGATATTCATGACATTTTTTCTTCACACTTCCAGACATTGAACTTACTCCAAAAGTTTTAACTCGTAAGCTTTATTAATAAATAATTTATTATCTTCGATGATATGCGAATGCAAAGTGCTAATGAAGTCAGATTTATACGCACTCAAATCTTCACTTGGCTCTACGATTTGTTGAAAGAGAACCTGAAAAGTATAACATTAAGTGTTTATGTTAGTTCAACGATTTAAAGAATTCATATTGTACTATGATATACCTTGACAAAGTCTGACGAACTAGAAGAACGATGAACAGCCATTGAATACATGAGCTCGAGAATTTTGTCTGGAACATATTTAGTTTGCTTGTTTTTAGATGTTATATACAAATTGAGGAGAAGAGGAATAGACATCTTCATATCACTAGGATCAGCTTCGTTTCCAATCATTGCAAGAATCTGAATTGGATACAATCGGTGTTTATTAAAACACAAATAAATGTGGCATATATATTTGTTAAACTCACCCCAGCATATTGTTTATCTGCGCTACTGCTAATAGTATTACACATTATTCGAAGAATTATAACAACGATATTTCTATTTCTTGTTCTGTTTGACCAGTGCATGTTGAATTTCAAACAGAAAGTTGGCAAGGAATTTTCTACATAAATGTATTCAGTAGGTGTATTTAAAAGAACCTAAAATAATAAAAAATCTGGTTAAACAAGAAGGATCTTTTACATTTATTTGATAATATTGTTTTAACAACATATTACCCAATAATTTGATTTGGATCTCTATGCTTCAAGAAAAAACATATTTCAATATAAATTATAATCTTGTTACCAATTAATTTTCAATTTAATTTTATTTATTTATAACAGACTCCAAAACAGTTTTGAATAATAATAATAATAATAAATATCTTTATTTCAGAATATGCAACATGCTACATAGAATGAAATAGTGTCACAAATATTTGGGACTTCACAATTTTCTTTCCCAATTTAATCAATATCTCTATAACATAACATCAAACTTACTGTTAAAGTACTCAGAAAATGAGTATGGTTCCAAATCTATCAGCATCTTTTTAATTTTTCTTTTGAATAAACTAAAATTATTTATCATTTTATAATTATTTGGTAATTTATTATAAATTCTAATACAATTATAAGACGGATGTTTTTCACTTAAACTTAGTTTGTGTTTTGGATAGTGTATGTCAAAAGTTCTTGTTGGGTAATTATGTAATGTTGTGTGCTTCAACATTATATTCTTGTTTTTAAAGAAAAATGTCAAGCAATCACACAAATAAATACCATAGACTGTTAAAATGTTATTTCTCCTGAATATTCCTCTACATGATTCCAAAAATTTCAACCCAAACATAATTCTTACAATTCTTTTCTGTATAACAAATATCTCACCGACTCTTACACTTATTCCCCAGAATATAATTCCATATTTTAAAAGAGATTCAAAATTTGCAAAATAAATTGTTTTTATACAAGATTGACTCAAATAATTACAGAGAGATCTTATTCCATACCCTACTTTACTCAATTTCATTGCCAGGTATTCTATATGGCATGACTATTTCAAAAATTTGTCTATGTATACTCCCAAAAATTTTGTTGATTCTTACAGTTTTACATGGTTATTATCTATCTCAATGAATTCTCTTTCAATTTTCGATCTGTATGTGCCAAAAATTATTGCAGATGTTTTATCTTCATTTAAAATGAGCCTATTTTTTGCAAACCAGGAATTTATTTCTTTGATAGAATCTCGCGCATTAACTTCCAGCTGTTGGAAGTCACCAGCACTGATAATTACATTTGCATCATCTGCAAAACCCGTTATGCAAAAATAGAATTGGTCCCAATACACTGCCTTGAGGTACCCCAAATTTTGATTCTAATATTTCTGATTTGATTTCTTTCCCTTCCTTTAAAATACTAACTCTCTGTTGCCTTTCTGTAAGATATGATTGAAACCACTTTCCAGCCGTTCCCCGTATGCCCATGCACTCTAATTTGCTTAATAGCAATTTCCCAACTAAGCAATCATAGGCGCTTGACTGATCCAAAAACAAGCCTAAAGCCATTTCTTTCTTTTCAAGTAACCCCACAATTTCCTCTGTGAACTGATATATTGCAGATTGAGTTGATTTTCCCTTTAGATAGCCATGTTGCTAATTACTTATAAGATTACATTCTCTAATAAAGCTCAATAATCTCGAGCACATAGCATGTTCAAAAACTTTAGAAAAGGAACTCAATAAACTGATCGGTCTATAGTTTTCCATAGATGATGCATCTCCTTTTTTATAAATTGGTCTAATAAGTGACATTTTCAATTTCTTCGGAAAAACACCATACTTGAAGGAGTTATTTATAATGTTAGAAATAATATGTTTGATTTTGTTTGAGCAAATTTTACCAATACAAATC
>JARQZK010003116.1:50000-63807 GCA_030704885.1 Cynegetis impunctata | reverse complement strand
ATCCAGATGTTTCAATAGATTGCCAGTATAATAAAAATCTAACTCCGAACTAATCTAGTTAAGTTGGTGCGAATAAAGCTTTGACACATTTGAATGGACTGAAACCCGATGAAATTCGTTATAATCAGACAGAGTTGAACTCGATAGAATGGTGCTGTAGAAGATACTGTCAGGATATTTAATCAATTGATTTTTTAGAGCAATGAGTAATTACTCAATATTTTGGATGAAAGACATGATTAGAGCTCGCCACTAGTTTCAATTTTATTCCCCTGAAAATAATAGACATTTCATTGCATCAAAGGTTGACAGCCATGTGCGGAGTAGTTTTTAAATTCGTTTTAGACTTTGTAGACCTCAATTCTTGAGATTTTGTTTATGACAGATATATATATATATATATATATATATATATATATATATATATATATATATATATATATATATATATATATATATATATATGATATCAATATGAAATTTTTATGGCGAATATGATCCGACTAAGTTCATTTTTCGAAACTATTTTGAACAAGATTCCATTTTCGGTTTCGCCAAACTCTTTAGTTTCAAATGGAACACCCTGTACATCTTTTGATTCTTTCATTTCTTATGTAATTCATAATGAAATTTTCATACCATTTCCTACACCTGAAATGAACAGTTTTCGAGTAATAAATTTTTTTCGTGAAAACTTGAAAATAATGTTGCGTTCAACAACAAAAAACCAATAACATCCTCCTCTGGCCTATAAGTGCGCTGTTTGGACTTTTAGAACCTTGAAACATTGTTTTAAATATTTATTGTCGAACTTTTCCATATTTCTAACGAACTAATTAATAAAAACTAGGATGAATTTAGCAAATTTCAAATGTTAATTAATTTCTTATTTCTAATGCTGGAGCGCAATGTATGATTTTGCAAAATTAATATTTTTCATTGAGTCACCTTTTGATTGGTGTAACCATTTCCTTCACCTAAAATTGATAATAACAAAGACATTCCATCTGTAATAATTCAGACCTGAGAAATCGAGTGAGTTATTTTGACGTACCTATCCATGGATACCAATAACAAAAATTGTTTAAAATCTAATTGTGTCACCTATTCTGTTCATCAGGTTTGTAGGAACCAATGTAAATATTCGGAAAGATATTGAAAAAATAGTAATTCTAAGATGCAAGTTTCAGAAACGTCAAGTTTGACATTATCATTTTGGTTGAAAGGATTACATTCACATTGGATATATATATATATATATATATATATACAGTGGCGTAGATAGGGGGGATCAAGGGGATCAATTGCCCCCCCATGAGCCTACGATAATTATAATAGAACTGAATAAAAGTCTTCGTATATATGTACGAATTTAAGTACCTTTACATGAATTTACTAAGCACTAGCACCTCTTCTGCTATTATGTATGTGCAATTATAAAAAAAAATTACCTTGATATGTTTTTGTGACGCCTGTACAATTGAATATTATATAATTTACGCGCTTCGAACAGGCCGACCCATCAGCAATGGAAATAATTTTAACATTATAAAGTAACTAGTTGTTTTTTTTTAAGTAACTAGTAGTAGTAGTAACTTTTATTCAATGTTGAATTAGTAAGTTTAATCGGTGAATATGAGCGAAAATGTGTTTAAAAAGTTTAAATGGCTCTAATAGAAAACTTTCATTTCGAAAGGAAGAAGTCAACCAAAATCTCCACGCACTTCTTTTTGTAAATTGTATACTATACTTACTATTAAACAAAAGTGCTCAAGCTTTTGTTTGATGGTGTAGTATTATATCTAAAGCAGTTTTATTCAATAGTATAGGTAGTATAAAATTTAGAAAGAGAAGAAGTGCGATGAGGTTTTGGTTGATTTCTTCCTTCGTACAAAATTTTCCATTTCAGCCATTTAAGCTCTTTCAAACACGTTTTTTGGTCCTAGGTACCGATTAAATTCTTGTTTACATTCGAGGAGCGTGACTTCTGCTCATAGAGGATTTTCAATCAATATTTAATATTTCGAATATTTTTTAATGTAGAGTAAGTAGGTATCAAAATATGAGCTCTTTGTAAAATAGGACTAAATTTTGTATTTGATTGTCAATTTAATTACTCCATAATATTTTGAAGTTAATAAAAATTGTCGAGTTAGTAAAATTTTTCTTGCGGTGGCTGGACTTCTAAATCATGAATCTTGGAGAAAGATTTACTAATCATGAGAATACAGTCTAGTTTACAAGTGCTTTTGTGTTCAACTTTTTTCATCAGTATCGAAAAAATAAGAGCAAATAGCATGTAGATAGCTTTTGAAGAAAATTAAGTTCCGTTCGGAAAAATTGTGAAAGTGATAAACAATTTACTGAAAGAAAAAAAAAATTCTGTTTTTTCAAATATGTCAAAAATTAATATATATTTTGATATATAAATAAAGATACAAAAAGAGGAGGAAATTTCCTATAAGAAATTTTCAACTTCCAGAACTGTAGGATAAACATTTATAATTTTCTCAGAGGGGTAAAAATACGGCCGAAACAAGTAATCTGGCTTACGAGAGTCACGCCCATTTGGGAGACTTGAACAATAACTATTATTTAACAATATTAAATATGGAAATTAAGGAACGAAATTTTTCAGTTTCTTACTGGTAAATGAACAATAAATCCAGCGACAACAAATTTTTATCGCTATTTTTCGCGTATTAGTTATGCAATAGTTTTTTGCTGCTTGGACAAGAACATTTCAAGTGTGTTAACTGTTAAACTATAAATCTGATATTTTTTTCCTTTGTTTGAGCTAGTTCCGAAAGACCTCAGAATAGATCCCTGTTAAAAAATTCGATTTTTTAGTTTTTTAAACAATAGGAGATGAACATTGAAAACCACCATTTCCATGTAGCTTCCGATAATAAAAAACGGACCATTAAATTCATAAAAAAAATTTCATTTTGATTTTGCAAAACTACGTAAATTGTTTTTCATTTTTTCAACAGGGATTTACTTCAATAGCTCGAAGAATGAAAAAATCTCAGATCTATACTTGAACATTTGGACACAATTTTCATGTTCAGGCACTAAAAAATTGTTAATTAACTGTTGCATAACTAATAGAAAAATTTCTATTATCACCGGATTATTGTTCATTCACCGATTCAGTGACTTTTCACATTTTATATGGTTGAATAATGTTTATTGTTGAAGTGTTCTAAATGTGCGTGACTTGCCCAAACAACAACATTTCTTTCGAGAAATTTCTTCTTCTTTTTAAATCATTCTTCAGATTTCAAAAATCTCAAATATTTTTTGACATATTGGCAAGAAGCCAATCCCCTTTTTTCAATAGGTATATTGTTTATAACTTTCGCTTGGGAATTTTTAATTTTCTCAAAAAACATCTACATGCTACTCCAAATCGAATAACACTTTGCTTTTATTTTTCTGAAACTGCTTCAAAAAGTTGAACAAAAAAGCACTTGTTGACTAGACTGTTTTTATTAACTCCAGGGACCTATAGTTTAATGCCGGTTCCGAAGCCAATGGGCTTGAATCTAAGTCATTACCCAACGGATTAATTTTTGAACCACCAAATTCCGGACATACACTACACTCAAGAGCAAGGCGGGACTTGAACCCACAATCCTCTGTTTACTGGGATACACCTCACCGCTGGGCTACCGAGGCATCCTCGACTAGACTAAATATATTAAAAAGATTTTCGGTGTCTTTCAAGCATGATTTATACGAAGTTGACAAAGCAGTTGATAAATTCATCAAAACTGACAAGATTTATCAAATTTTTTTTTACTGCCATACCTGCTGTTCTCGTTAGTTGAAAGTGTGGAAGAAATATTTAATTCGTAAAGGCGATGCTAACCCAAAAAAAATTTATTTTTCTGCTTATTTTGTACTACATGAAAGATTATTTTTATCAACAAATAAAACTTTAGACGATAAACTTATGGAATTTTACTCAAAGTCATATCCCCCCATCGCAAAAAGCTATCTACGCCACTGTATATATATATATATATATATATATATATATATATATATATATATATATATATATATATATATATATATATATATATATATATATATATATATATATATATATATATATATATATATATATATATATATATATATATATATATATATATATATATATATATATATATATATATATATATATATATATATATATATATATATATATATATATATATATATATATATATATATATATATATATATATATATATATATATATATATATATATACATATATATATATATATATATATCTATTAGCTGTTGAATTACCTGTTAATATTATTTTCAGTCGTTCTTCGAATTTAAACAGATATAATTCCATAAATTAATTTCTACTAAACAAAACATTCAGGTCAATTATTCAATAATATCAAATTCACCCATTATTTTGTGGGGCCTATTTTCTCCTTACTCAAAGAGTCTGTTTTTTGGCAGATTTCGTTCAATATTCTCGATGATACAAAAAAAACGTTCCTCTCATGATTATTAGATTCCACGTGTTACCAAGAGAAATTCAATGAATAATTAACATATTTCCCTTTATTTTCAAGACTCTAAAAAATAATCGATTAACGCTGGCTCTCTGTATAATTTGATTTAACCATGGATTTTCCAAAAATGCATGTTATCCACTGAAAACTACTCAGCAACTTTCTGGAAGTAGAGCGTTATCTAAACATGTAAATTTCTCCTTCAAGTTCAACTCTGCAATCAAAGTTTAGAGGAGATCTTTCATTTGATAATCAACCCTAAAAAGTTGAAATATTCCATTGAAATGTTCTAGTGGGGCACTCGATTGATATACAGTAGTAACTCTGCTCCTTTTGAACGTTCCTGTATGGAAACTATTTTATGGGATCATTTTCTTAGAAGGTAATTTTAACATTTACGACCCTTGTTATAGCGACACTTAATATTTTGTCGGATACGCTATTGTAAAACTGCTATTCACTTCTCGAGCACTGCCTGCCTCATTTTTATTTTAATATCCGCTACGTTTCAAACCGTTGAGCTTTGTAGTTATCCTTTGTGAGGAATTGAGAATAGAAAATTAGTATCGATGTCGACACATCTTCGTAATAGCTTACGTTAAATTTTTAGCCATTCTTCGCATCCGGTTATGATATATAATATATTCTTTCAATACAACTTAGTTCAGGGGTGGGCCAAGTACGATCCGCGGTCTAACTCTCGAAAAGCTTTCACTGGGACCACCCCTTTCTGAAATTAGTATTTAGTCCGCGGAAAGATATTTCGTCACTCTCGTCAAGGCAAGTGGAGTAGCCGCTTGTGCATGGTAGTGAAAATGAAAAAAAGATATTTTAAAGAATATTGTGGGAATGGACAGATTCACAATACTCGCCACCAAAGACTGGCTAGATTATGACTTTGCAAGAGATTCGTCGATGCTATTTTAATCTTCAAGCATAAACTAGAAATGAGTCACAACGAGAATAAGCAATATCAAATTCAGTTGAACTTTATGATCTTACAAAATTTTATATGGGGAATAATGGAATGAACACTGTCGTCTGTCTATGTCAATACAGTGAGGAAATTGTACAAAGGTTGCTGTGGTATTGTCAAAGAAGGCGCACAAATTTCCAAAGAATTTAATATAAATAAAGGACTCAGACAAGGGTGCTCCTTAGCGCCGACGCTAGTTAAGATATAAGTAGAAGAAATTCTCAAAGATTGGATGATAAAGTGCCTTGGAATAGTTGTGCCAGTGAGAAATGAAACGCTATATACTCTATTTTTTGCTGATGACCTGGTCTTAATACCACGCGATCAAGAAGACTCGAGCTATATGTTTAGAAAATTACAGGATGAATATAGGGAATGGAGATGACAATCAATACTAAAAAGACCGAATATATGGTAGTGGGCGAAAAAGGCGAGGATTTAGATGTGGGAAGTGGCAGTCTGAAAAACTGTTTCCCGTTTGAATATTTGGGGGTCACACTCACATCAAATGGCAAGAGCACTCAAGGCATAACAAATAATATTGGACAAGGGAAAAGAGTTATTCGTCAACTGAACTCATTACTATGGAGTGATCAAATTACGAAGAAGACGAAGATTTTATTATATAAGTCCATAGTAGAGAGTATCGCCACTTACGGCGCAGAAACCTGGGAGGTAAACAAAAAAGAAAAAGATAAATTGCTATCCCTTGAGATGGACTATTGGCGAAGGAGCTGTCGCATCTCCAGACTGGAGCACGTGAGAAATCAGAGAATAATACAAATAATAGGCGAACAAGAAAGTATCCTACATCGAGGATACTTTCTTGTTCGCCTATTATTTGTATTAAAATAAAATAATTGACAGCAAAAGGTTAACGTGCTACGCCCATCTCCAACGAATGGAACCAAATCGTTGGCCAAAGAAAATATACGAGTGGATACCACCGGATAAGAGGAAACGTGAAAAACCTCCTAGAAAATGGATGAAGGACGTTGAAGAAGCAATGAATTCTAATGGCCTCGAAGAAGGCGACTGGACAGATAGGCAGGGATGGAATTTGAGAAGCGGAAGACGACGAACGTCGTAGATGATCCGTATACATATATATATATATATATATATATATATATATATATATATATATATATATATATATATATAATGTTATCCATTCCACTTCCTTCGGCGATAGTAAAAAGATGCATTAAGAGAATGTGTGTAGCTTATCTCTTTTTGTACCGTGATTGCTACAAAAAACCTACCCCAGACTACCGTCTGGGGTAGATGTTGATATTTCGATGCTTCGTGAACTCTTATAGCCAGCTCCGCTAGGAGGTTTGTTTGATTAGTTTCAAATAAATGTCCTAGTTCATTTCATTTTATTGCCACGAACGTGTGTCGTTAACACGAAGAATTCTGTTTTCCATTCATTGCTACCTGTAAAAGGTATAAAATTTGAGCGCTTGTTACTTGCGGCGGGTGAATGTTGAATTACATCAAAATGGATGTATCAACTGTACTCTTGCTTAGCGATTATAGTAACCACCTTCGGGTGTCAGGACGTAAGAGTTTCGTTGCCGAAATGTTTTCTTCTATTCTGAAAGATGTGGTTCAATTGTTTCCGACTGGTGGCGCTGTGTCATATTTATATGTCATGGAGTTACTAGAAGAAATATGTATGACCGTTTGAAATGTTGGTTTGGTTATCACTCCCGGTGGATGGATGATACTGATTGGCACCGTTAATGGCGAAACAGTCTGTCTAGCAATTTCCATCGATTGTGATAAACAAATTAACATTTCGAACAATTACCGTCTGGGGTAGATGTTGATATTTTCGATGCTTCGTGAACTCTTATAGCCAGCTCCGCTAGGAGGTTTGTTTTGATTAGTTTCAAATAAATGTCCTAGTTCATTTCATTTCATTGCCACGAACGTGTGTCGTTAACACGAAGAATTCTGTTTTCCATTCATTGCTACCTGTAAAAAGGTATAAAATTTGAGCGCTTGTTACTTGCGGCGGGTGAATGTTGAATTACATCAAAATGGATGTATCAACTGTACTCTTGCCTTAGCGATTATAGTAACCACCTTCGGGTGTCAGGACGTAAGAGTTTCGTTGCCGAAATGTTTTCTTCTATTCTGAAAGATGTGGTTCAATTGTTCCGACTGGTGGCGCTGTGTCATATTTATATGTCATGGAGTTACTAGAAGAAATATGTATGACCGTTTGAAAATGTTGGTTTGGTTATCACTCCCGGTGGATGGGATGATACTGATGAGCCCCGATAAGGGCGAAACAGTCTGTCTATCAATTTCCATCGTTGTGATAAACAAATTAACATTTCGAACAATTACCGTCTGGGGTAGATGTTTGATATTTCGATGCTTCGTGAACTCTTATAGCCAGCTCCGCTAGGAGGTTTGTTTGATTAGTTTCAAATAAATGTCCTAGTTCATTTCATTTTATTGCCACGAACGTGTGTCTTAACACGAAGAATTCTGTTTTCCATATATATATATATATATATATATATATATTTATATATATATATATATCTATATATATATATATATATATATATATATATATATATATATATATATATAGATAATATTTAATCTAATATTAGACTGAATAGCATATACAAAGCAGACCTGTTTATTCAATTATTTCAAAACAATAAATGTCAAAGAAATTTCAATTTCGAATGTCGTGGTGAGGCGTCAACTTTTTGATAAAATTGAGTTTTTTAAGATTCAACCAGCCTGTTATTGCTAATAATTATCAAAAGATTAAAAATAGATCACAGGCAACAACAATTCGAATAAATAATTATATATATATATATATACAAAAGAACGGCCACAGCCGAAAAATTTTAGTGAAACAGTAGTCTGTTTCTATTCAAATTTTTCAAATCAATAAATGTCAAAGAAATTTGAATTTTTTCAAAAGTTTTGATATAGCCACGAATGTCGTGGCGAAACGTCAACTTTTTAATAAAATCGAGTTTTTTTAAGATTCAACAAGCCTGTTATTGCTAATAATTATCAAGAAATTAGAAATAGTTCACAGGCAACAACAATTTGAATAAATAATTATATATATATATATATATATATATATATATATATATATATATATATATATATATATATATATATATATATATATATATATATATATATATATATATATATATATATATATATATATACATATATTTATATATATATATATATAAATGTATATAATGTATATTTAATTATTCATTTCGATCCCTAATTATCACTATCCGAATGAATAGTAGATAATATGTAAAAATTATTATTAATTCTTCACTTCAATATCATACCTAATCTATAATAAATAACCAATTATAACTGAAACATGAACTTCCCATGAATGTTTCTCCATTTGAAAAAGAAAATCTTACCTAGTTTTCAATTCATAAATTGAATATATCTGTTTAAGTTAGAGCTTGAAAGAAATTATATAATTAT
Source organism: Cynegetis impunctata (assembly GCA_030704885.1). Classification (NCBI taxonomy): domain Eukaryota; kingdom Metazoa; phylum Arthropoda; class Insecta; order Coleoptera; family Coccinellidae; genus Cynegetis; species Cynegetis impunctata. Next base: position 54,774 of record JARQZK010003116.1, on the reverse strand, counting down.
GCCGTGTGCATACCTCACATGAATTCATGGAACCATATGCTGATTTCTGGTGAGGAGAAATGAACAAGATCTTCTGTATTCGCAAAACTACAAATGGTTTGAATACAGGAAATTCGGTAAAAAAATTTGTTGATATGCAGCTTGGCATTTAAAAAAATTACCACAAAGTGTATTGGCAATCTCAGATTATGTGCCTGAATATTCTGATAGTGGAGATTCAATATAGGGATGGAGAACAAAATTTCATAGTATATCACCAAATTGAACAAATTACACCTTCATACATGAATACCATTCAAAACCTAAAAATTAAATCAAATAGAAAATTTTTCGACACCAAGAAGCAGACGAATGAAGGATTGATTGGGCTAATACATGGTGTAAATTAATAAATATATTGAAACAATGGTTAATAATAACAATTTACATTTATTAAAAGAAATAACGCATGGCGCACGTTTCGGTGGAACTTCACCTTCTTCAGAGATGCTATTGGCAAATTAACTCTGTTAACCATTGTTTTAATAAGCAGACGAATTACTACAATTCAGGATTATGGGTTTTTGTCAGCCATAAAATATTGATTGAAGGAAATAATTCCAAATTCCTATCAAACTAATTATAAAAATCGTGGTAATTTTACTGTTGTTCAATTTACGCAAAGCACTAACAGTTCTTTTACAGGCCTACTTATAAAATCAAGAAAATTTTCCATTCACAAGCTATTGCAGCAAATATTCATTTCCCGACTAATTTCTTTGGAGAAGTGAATCTCGTTTATAATCATACATGCTTTGAAATATCATAATTGTATAATTATATAGTAATGAAGTCAACTATACATATTGAGATTGGGAAAAATAAGTATTCTTCTTTAAATAAATAAAGAAGGTGACACAGGCATGTATCCAGGGGAGGGGCCCGGCCCCCCCCCCGAAATCCCGAAATTTGAAAATTTTTTCCATTCGATATATGTGTGATTCGCCTTACCCTGAATTTATTCAAATAAGTCCACATTTTTGAGTGATTTTCGTCTTTGAGCCCCCCCCGAAACGAATTTCTGGATACGGGCCTGATGGTGACATATAAATGAACCAATTATCCTCCAACTATCGATTAGATCCATTCGGTTACTGAAAGTAAATTATAGATTCCGATTTCTAGAAATAATTTCAAGTAAATTCGATAGACGATGAATCAACTCTATGGTAGTTCATATTTAAATAAAAAATAAATAATAAGAAAAAACTTGTCTAAAAACCACAAAATGAGAATAACTTTCATTCGACTAGTTTCGCCTTTTACAGCATTATCAAGACTGAATACATAATTGCAAAGAAATCGCTTGAATACGTATTTCGGTTCGGTACCTGGGGGTGGTAAAATATAATCGATGGGTCCAAACTATCAGAGATTTAACATTGGGGAGTAGTTTAGGTATAACTGGTCATTGAGAAGAATGTAATTATGGGATTTTTGGAGTTTGTTTATTTCCATGGCTTCCAGGAAGTTCATTTTCATACATTTTTCACAGTAATGAAGAATTTTTGGTTGGAAAGAGGATGAGATGTTATGTCCCTTCGACTCTAGATGTTCCCTAAATGCTGATTGTCCGTTTTTTAGATGTTCTTTTAGCCTGGTTTCAAAACATCTGCCGGTCTGGCCTATATATGATGAATAACATTCTTCACAGTCCATTCTATAAATTCCGGTCTTCTTCATTGGATCAACTTTTGACAATTTATTATTAAAAATCATTTTATCCAATCTGCTATAACTCGAAAAAGCAATATCTTATTCCTAGCCTAGAATATCGAAAAAAGAAAATTTAGTTATCATATGATTCAAAAACACGCTATCACAGAGGTATTTATTTTCATTTATCTGTATTTTTCCAAGAATCAATGATGAAATTTCATCATTCAATGATTATGATATAGGTACTAGTATTCTTAGATCAAAAAAATTTTATAAAATCGTTTAGGGGCATAATAATCAATAAATATAAATTGTGAAAGTGCAAGAAGGTAGTCAGTATAAGAAGAGCAGGCCATGAAGGAAAAATAAATGCCTAAAATAAACTTGTCAACAAATATTAAAAATGAACTTATAATGGCAGTGTAATGAGTTTCTGTGGCACACACAAGTAAGGACTGAAAACTATTGAAATGCATTCACGAACAATGAAGATGTTCATATGTTTGCGGTATATTTTGAATGTCTTCAAAATGCGGCAATGGCACAAAGATTATATAGAACTCGATTTCGAAATTGGCGTTCACGCCATGCGAGAATTTGTTGGGCATATTTGAAGAAAATAGAGAATTTTCATCTGAAATTTATAGGGTCGAAGCTGCCAATATTACGCAAATTTCGGACTAAACGCGGAAAAATTCTCGCATGGCGTAAACGCCGAATATAGAGCACTGTATATTCTTTGTGCCAATGCCACATTTTGAAGAAATTCAAACTATACCGCATGATATCAACAGCTTCATTTTTGTAAAAGGCATTTCAATCCTTTTTAATTCTTACTTCTGTGTACCAAAAAAACTTATTAAACTGCCACTATATGTATGATTTTAGTATTTGTTGACAAGTTGATTTTATGCATATAATTTTCCTCCATGGCCTGCTCTTCATTTACTGACTACATTGCACTTGCATATTATTACATTGGTTATTATGCTCCCACTCGATTTTTTCTTGAAGTTTTTAGAATGAGAATGTTATTTTTTGAAAATAATAGAATTATTAAATTTCATCATTGATTCTTGGAAAAATACAGATAAATGAAAATAAATACCAGTGTGATGGCGTCTTTTTGAATCATATGAAAACTAAATTTTCTTTCTTCGATATTTTAGGCTAGGAATAAGATATCGATATACAGTTTTCACTAGCCTATTTTGGCATCATCACAATACATTTTGATGGAAAAAAAGTTATGTTATTGCATTTAACTTTTCAGAGAAATTAGCAATTTTCTGTTATTATATCAAAAAACACTCTCTACCGGCATAACTAAAAATTTGACATCTCACCTTAATGCACTTGTACATACAAGTGTATTCTCTGATCTGGCTGACGGAGTTAATCCCAAACTCAATCTGCCCGCCTCCCTGACACTTCAGGGAGGAAGAAACACGTGTGTTTCCTTTCCTTTCCCGCACCTCGACCCATAGCATTGTATGAGTCGAAGCGATCGTACGCGTTTATCGGTGTTCTCCAGCAAGTAAAATAAAATTATCCGTACGTAGTAATAATAAAAATGAACAAAAGTTTGTGAGCATCTCTTATACGCACATCCCCTCTTCGAAGATCATTCAATTCTTCAAAAAAAATAATAATTTGAATTCTGCTTTTTCGAGTCATAGGATGAAATGATTTTTAATAATACATTGTCAAAAATCGATCCAATAAAGAAGACAGGAATATATAGAATGGACTGTGAAGAATGTGATTCATTATATATAGGCCAGACCGGCAGATGTTTTGAAACCAGGCTAAAAGAACATCTAAAAAACGGAGAATCAGCATTTAGGGAACATCTATAGTCGAAGGGACATAACATCTCATCCTCTTTTGAACCAAAAATTCTTTATTACTGTGAAAAAGGTATGAAAATGAACTTCCTGGAAGCCATGGAAATACACAAACTCCAAAAATCCCATAATTACATTCTTCTCAATGACCAGTTAGACCTAAACCACTCCCCACTATTAAATCTCTGATAGTTTGAACCCATCGATTATATTTTACCACCCCCGTGTACCGAACCGAAATACGTATATTTTCAAGCGATGTCTTTTGTCTTGATAATGCTGTAAAAGGCGAAACTAATCGAATAAAAGTTATTTTCATTTTGTGGTTTTCAGACGAGTTTTTTCTTATTATTTATTTTTCATTTTATAATTTCAAACTAATCGAATAAAAGTTATTTTCATTTTGTGGTTTTCAGACGAGTTTTTTCTTATTATTTATTTTTCATTTTATAATTTCAAGTATTGAAGTCAACACGAAATTCATACCACTCGAGATACTCATTTTTGAGTCAATTATTTCCATCTTTCCAATTAAGTATCAATAAAAGCATGTTATATCTAATTACATCATTCACTTCTTAAATTACATAGTATTCATATCTTTCGGAATGAAATGGCGAAATTATCTCCGTACCGTTCAAAGCCATTAAACCGAAATTTTTGGTGCATTCCCGATTCAAGTTAAGGAACGCAAAAGTTAGCAAGGAATTAATTCTAAATCCGCTGTAGAGACCACCGAGTATAAAACTCGATTCAACAAGCTGAATGTGTTTCAGTTTTATAACTCCATACCTTATTCATACTCCTCGGGTATATAGTACTTGACGAAATTGTAAAATATATTTATAGGCACTTTTATGCATTATGTTATATCTTCAACCGCGGAAGAGGTAAGACGGAAACGGTGCAACCCATCCGTGGATCTGTCCGCAATTCCGAGCGATGAAACTACGTTTTACGTACGCGAGAAATTCGCTGCTTGAATGTGAAAAATTGGATAACGTGTCATGCAATATTTATGAGTCTTATATCGGCACTTCGTTGCAGAAATATATTTTGTTTTCATTTCTATGGTAACTGCGAGAAGATTGAGTTAAATTTCAATTCGTTGTGGTATTCGCTATATTGAGAAATGAAATTTTCTCGTAAAAAATATATGTGAATACATTTGTTGTGATGATTTGCTAAAATTAGAACTTTCAACGTTATGTTGATTTTGTTCACACAAT
>JARQZK010003116.1:7500-47500 GCA_030704885.1 Cynegetis impunctata | reverse complement strand
GTGGTGCCACGCTTCATAAAAAGTCATGAAGCGAAAAACTATCTTGGTCCTAGGTCCAACTTTGCTAATTGCACTCATTTTAATAAGCAGGTTTTCAAGGTGAAAACCTGCTAAATATAGGTGTCATCACTATACCGACCTAGACCGTTGACGAAAAATAATGTAGGTAACACTCAGGAAGACTGTTTTTTAGTCGTTACACTCTGGGCCTCACTCACTGGTCTCGCATACGGCCCGACGTGAAATCTTGTCTGCTCGTTCAAAAAAAAAAACAGTACTTTACGGCCTTCTTACGTATTGTACAATTTTCTGGATTAGGATGATGAAATTGAGTATTTGTTACTCGAGAACAAATGTAATACGAAGATATATCTGTGAGTATTCATTTTTCTGGTACGAGTACCACTAGTTATAAGAATTTGACTACTCTCTATCTTTATCGCTCTCTCTCTCTCTGTATCTATCAGTATATGAAGAAAATTGATATTATTGATTATTATGAAAACTTAGATTAAGTTAAGATAATTTTTAAATAACGAAATAAATTTGGTTTGTGTCTATTGAACTAAAATATGAACCCGCACTTAAAAATCCATGAATTTTTCTATTTAAGTTTTAAATAAATTTTCATACCTTGAAATGAATCTTCAATATCAAAACGCGTCTTAACATTTTATGAGTGTTCCTGTGATGGATTATTACTTCTGATACGAAATTCTAGTATAAAGAATAAGTTCTTAACTCCTAAATACTGATCTGCACCATCTGGGTAAACCATAATGAGCAATGTTCACGAACCATGTTCAATTATCGCAATGAAAATTTAGACGAAGTAAAGTCGATAATCGAAAACCTTCATCAAAAACCGAAAAACCATCAGGCAGAATGATTCGGAATGAAGCAATAGCTAAACTCGGCATACCTACTTTATAGTTCTCAACTCATAACTTCTACAATTTGGAGTAGCTTTACGATTGGCTTTCTAGCCAACACTTTTTATGCGCAGTTAAAATATTTCACCTTTGTTTTGTTTTGGATCATTTTATTGTCGGTTCTTTTACCGACTGTAGTAACCCATATAAACTTTGTAATATATGTGGTTCCTGACTTTAATAGCTACTTTTAGACGATTCCTTCTAATTTTTATTATGATCTTTGGTGTTCCACGTTGAATAGTATTATTTGGATCAGCCTGTCCAAAAATTAATTTACGACCTCCAAATTTGAAGACCATTATGCGAATTTTTATAGGGAATTGATTAGTTTCAGTATCATAAATTTAAAATAGATAGCAAAAACTGCTTTAGGGATTACGATAATAATCAAGGATTGGTTGGACTTTATTGTTATCCTTGGAAAAATGAATTCATTTAATCAATGGAATTTGAGCACATAATAATATTAACCAATTCTCCAATGATTTTTTTGAAGTGAATTAATGCTTCTCAGAGAAACGAGCATTGATATAAGTGGTGTATAATGCTCGTATATAATTTCATATCATGTCAGTGAGATACAATGAAGCAACCTATGAATTATTTTATATTGCTTTTAATAAATTATACGTTTAAAACTGATATTACATTTTTCCATCAAAAGGTGGCTCCTATCCACGTGAGAAAGTAACTCGGTTTGTTCACTAATTCAATTGAATAACTATGATCCGTTACGGTACACTGTACCATCTTCAATTAGTTACTATTTCTTTTAGTAGATAATGCAGTGTAGCAAATCACCTTATACTTACTATTTTATATATATATATATATATATATATATATATATATATATATATATATATATATATATATATATATATATATATATATATATATTAGAGAAGTTTAGCTCGACTGGCAAGTTAAGAAACGAAGAAAGGGAATTGTCGGGTATTGCAGTCAGAAATAAAAGAATTCTGGTAAACTCTTTTTTTCAGCTCTAGCTTTCGAGATATTTTATTTTCTCTTCATCAGGAACACTAGTATAAAGAAAGAAAACGAAAATTACATGTAACTGACTGTAATTTTCGTTTCTTTCTTTATACCAGTGTTCCTGATGAGGAGAAAATACAATATCTCGAAAGTTAGAACTGAAAAAAAGACTTTACCAGAATTCTTTTATTACTAACTGCAATACCCGACAATTCCCTTTCTTCGTTTATTAATATATATTTATATATATATATATATATATATATATATATATATATATATATATATATATATATATATATATATATATATATATATATATATATATATATATAATATATTATATATATATATATATATATAATATATATATATATATATATATATATATATATATATATATATATATATAATATATATATATATATATATATATATATATATATATATATAACGTATGCAGCAATTTACTCATAGCAAACGTAGAGCCAAATATTATTATAATGGATATAGAATCAATAGTAGTAAAGTTTATGTTTCAAATTTTGTATATCGAGCATGTGTTGCACTGTGAAATAAATTATTGGATATAGGATTAAAGCAGCTCTCAACATGCTAAATTTTTGGGATATAAGGCATTAATTTATTGAAAATCTCGTTTATCTTTGATAATTCATAATATATTTTTGGTTATATAGAACAAGTGCATTTCGAGCTTTAAAAATCTGTATTTAACTAAAAACCGCCATAAATGTGATATAGAGCAAATAAATACTCATATGACGATATGACGTGAGTTCAGATTAAGAGTGGTTATGAAACTGTGATGAAAGAAGCTAAACACAATATGTCTGCCTAGGATCCATTATCCCGTCTCCAGGAACAGTGCATCAGATGAATACATAAATGGTTTACTAAAGGTGATTTTTAGAAACCTCATCTGAACATCCTCCAATTTTCTTAAGTGAACGCCGTCCACACCACCCCACACTAGAATAGCATACTCGATCACTGATCCAACGAGAGCATGATATAAAATCTTCAGATGATCTATTTTACAAAATCCTTTACAAATTCTGAAGATAGGTAGAAGCCATCTAAGTTTTCCGACGAAATTCTCAACATGATATTTCCAACTCAAATGCGGAACAAGCGTAACACCAATATATTTAACTGTTCATTTCTGCTTAATATCTACAACCTTCTGTTGATACTGAATATGAAGTGTGTCAAACTGGGGTAACCTGACGCATACGATGTGAACGGCATATATACAGTATTTTCACTATTAGATGAGTAACTCATAATCAATGTAATCCAAAAACTCTCTGAGGTCTTCTTCGCATGTTTGCTTAAGTGCACACTATGAGTTGCCGGTATAGAAAATGGCAGTATTATCGGCATACGAAATCACTTCACCACAAGTATGCAAACGAAACATATTGTTCAAATGAATAGAAAAAGAAGATTAGATCCAGGACGGTACCTTGTAGGACAATCTGCATATCTGTAAGATAACTTTTCATAAACTTTTGGGCATTACCTCTGAAACCAATTTTCTCCAGGCACTGCAACAGGCCATTATGAGAAACGCTGTCAAAAGCTTTAAAAAGGTCCACAAATATACACATATATATATATATATATATATATATATATATATATATATATATATATATATATATATATATATATATATATATCTATATATATATATATATATATATATATATATATTTATATATATATTATATATATATATATATATATATATATATATATATATTTATATATATATATATATATATATAAGTAAGAATTATTCGTGTTAAACGGAAAACACGCCCGTGGTTATAAAATTAAGTGAAGTAGGACATTTATTTGAAACTAATCAAACAAACCTCCTAGCGGAGCTGGTTATAAGAGTTCACGAAGCATCGAAATATCAACATCTACCCCAGACGGTAATTGTTCGAAATGTTAATTTGTTTATCACAATCGATGGAAATTGATAGACAGACTGTTTCGCCCTTATCGGGGCTCATCAGTATCATCCATCCACCAAGAGTGATAACCAAACCAACATTTCAAACGGTCATACATATTTCTTCTAGTAACTCCATGACATATAAATATGACACAGCGCCACCAGTCAGAAACAATTGAACCACATCTTTCAGAACAGAAGAAAACATTTCGGCAACGAGAACTAGTACGTCCGGAACACATTACCGTCTGGGGTAGATGTTGATATTTCGATGCTTCGTGAACTCTTATAACCAGCTCCGCTAGGAGGTTTGTTTGATTAGTTTCAAATAAATGTCCTAGTTCACTTAATTTTATAACCACGGGCGTGTTTTCCGTTTAATACGAATAATTCTTAGTTATATTCATTTGCCATTGCGATAAAATTCGGGGCGATTGCTGCCTGCGGTGTGTAATGTTGAATCACATCGAATTGATGTGTCAGCTTTACTCTTGCTTAGCGAATATGGTGGCCACCTTCGTGTGTTCCGGACGTACTAGTTCGAGTTGCCGAAATGTTTTCTTCTGTTCTGAAAGATGTGGTTCAATTGTTTCCGACTGGTGGCGCTGTGTCATATTTATATGTCATGGAGTTACTAGAAGAAATATGTATGACCGTTTGAAATGTTGGTTTGGTTATCACTCTTGGTGGATGGATGATACTGATGAGCCCCGATAAGGGCGAAACAGTCTGTCTATCAATTTCCATCGATTGTGATAAACAAATTAACATTTCGAACAATTACCGTCTGGGGTAGATGTTGATATTCCGATGCTTCGTGAACTCTTATAACCAGCTCCGCTAGGAGGTTTGTTTGATTAGTTTCAAATAAATGTCCTAGTTCACTTAATTTTATATATATATATATATATATATATATATAAATATATGTATATATATATATATATATAAATATATGTATATATATATATTATATACATATATATATATATATATATATATATATATATATATATATATATATATATATATATATATATTATATATATATATATATATATATAGTATATATATATATATATATATATATATATATATATATATATATATATATATATATATATATATATATATAGATTATCAAAGTATACAAATATTGGTCATATATGAATTGAATTACAGTAAAAAAGGAACTTCCATCATCTACTACATGAATCTGCCGTCTCAATTATCACACGAAAAGTCATTATTATATTATAAATTTACATAACAGCAGAGTCAGGGAATAGATGATTTCATGCTATTCTGCTTGAGAGCCAATAACTTCTTGCGAGTATGTTTTTGTGAATCTCTGAGAATAGAAAGTATTTTTCGTTACTTTAATTGGTACTTATGAGCAGGGAACACATGATAAGATTAGAAATTTAAACACTCATTCTGCAATATCATACAAGAGAAGTATATTCTCGTAGTTATGATTTACGGCAGACAAGGAACGTGAGTTTTTATGGCCTATCATTTGCCTGGCTTCAATATTAGTTTTAGCAGTATTCCGAGGTGGGTTTGAATTCTATGGCTCGCCATTCGCTGGCAACAATGCTGCCATAATTCCAAGAAAACATTTCATAAATCATCAAAATAAGAGTCCATAAGCACACTGGATCTATTCAAGTGGTTATCAATTACAATGAGACACAATGGAAATAGATGAATACTCCCCCGGTTGATTGGCAATTTTTCAGAATTTCATTCAAAGAACTCTCCCTCCAATCATCGAAGTATTCATAAACTTCTTATTTGGTCATACTGATCGACATTTTAAAATAATGAAGTTGTAATAGTATCACATTAAATTTTGGTTGAAATGAATAAGTTCTTTTCAAATAAAATCATAATCTTCGAAAATTCGAAATCAGAACAGCAAACTGATGGACCGTATAGTTTGTGCAACCATTTTAGAATAGTAGGTTCTTGTTGAAGGATACGTCTCCTGTTAAAGGACTCTTGAAAGTCCGCATGAACGGAAATTTTTATACCAAAGGCAGAAGATATAGAAATTGATTAGGAACAACATAATTGGTATTTAGCATTTTGGAGGGTATTTGAAGCTGACAAACTGATTTTGAAGTTAGGCAACCTATACGCGAAATGAATTGATGTTAGGGAAGTATCATTTTGGAGTTTAAACGTATTTCCTTTGTTGTCGCCATTTTAATGTAGAGATTTCTTTGGTTTAAAGCTTGGCTCACCCCTACAGCTCCTTCAAAATGACTTAGGGGGTTAGGAATTTTCATGTAAAAATAACAAAAATGATAAGTAACGGAGGTCTACAGCTTACGCGTTATTTTCAATGCCGATGACTGTTTACTTCATCATGCTGCTTTTAAAGTTCACTGAAAAAAATGGATCATGAAACATTCAAATAGATTGATATAATATTAGTATTCTGAATATTCAACCTATATGATTAATTGAGGAAAAAGCTCAAACTTTTTTCTTCCTTCTGTCTTCGACATTTTTAGTCCAATTTTTTAACACTTTTTTGATGTCGTTGGTCAATCAGGGAAATTTCAATTTTATGGAATTGATATGCAAAACTACTTTAGTACAGATCTTGGAGCATCAACATGAGTTCCCAAATTTATTTGATATAAGTACTATTTTATCTATAAAACTAAGTTTGGTAAGCTGCTTTCCATTTGCAGTCTATACTTATGCTACTCATTTTCCAGTTCAGTCGTGTGAATGCGTATTCAAGCTTCACTCAATAGCTTCGATAATATGGTATTACCTTGCCTCTATTTTTTTGTAATTGAATTTAGGTCTCTGCTTTCTTACAGTTTCATAGTCCAAGTGACATTTTGATATATGCAGCATTCTTTTATAGCCTTCAAACATTTGCTTGTGGCTGATAAGCTTTGATTTTTGCCTTCAAGTTTTTATTTTAGCAAATAATTCAAATAAATTGTTTAGCATATAATTGGTATCTGTAAATCTCTTGATCGATTCTATCGACCTTCTTAAATAATAATATAGTTATGACTTGGTTTATAACTTTGTTCAAGCAAGAAATGAATAATATTTTTATTTCCTTCAACAAAAGTAACCCTTTTAATTTCATTGCAAGAGTAAGAGTGCGATCTTCACCGGGTGGTCTCTTGTTTTTTCTAAATTATCCATAGCTGGTAGTACTTCATGACCTGAGTTAGAGTGATATCTGGTATCTCCTGGAGACCCTAATTGAACAATCTTCTGCTTGATAGTAGAACTGTAAATCAAGTTCTTCATTCAACTGACTTAAAAATAGTTCCTCGTCGTTAGTGGGTATCAAAATTCCCTGTACATTTTTTAGTTTGTTATTTGATGTTTTTTCTTTTGTTTGTTCTTCAAAATACCTTCGTGTACTTGTTTCTGTCGATTGTTTATTTCATTTCTATTGTTGTTATAACTTCTAAAGAGTAAAGCTCTATATTTGTTTGTTTCAGATTTTCCATGCGAACATATAAATTATTCAGTATATCATTTTTTTTCTTATGCAATTATTGTTTTCTTATGCATCATAATTAATATATTTTGTTTTGGGTTCTTCCTACTGGGATTTTCTATATATAGTAATAGATTGGCCATCTGATGGTACTGTTTTGAAATTGCTATCAAAACTACATGATTGTTTCTGAATAATTGTCACTTTATTCAAGAGACAATAGTCCGTCATTTTCACCCAATTTTGCAGTGCATTTTTGCTTATTCGTGGATTTATTCGGGAAACAGTTCAATAAAAAAAAACAGAGGAATTTCCTTCAGTACTTTAATTATTTGTAGCTTCTTTTGAGCCTGCGTAGAGGGAATTCAAGTGAAACTGATTGTCATAAATAATTTTAAGCTATTCAGTTCAAAATAAAGCAAAAATCATTCAAAAATATTCAACGGTGTAGTTTTAATAGCAATTTCAAATAGAAACCTTCAGATGACCCACCTATTACTCTTCGTAGAAGTTGTGGTTCATTAGATACATCTTGCACCTATAGTAGGTACCAGAAAATCAATGAGCTGTACCCTATCGTTTATTTCCGCAGATCCAAAGCTACCCAAACATATTTCGTGTTCATCAGACTTCACGTCCACTTTGGCGTTAAAATATCTACTTAGTATAGTAGTTAGAACATCGTGAAACAGCGTTTAGTTTTAGTCTATATACCATGTTGTTGTAGCATATGTTGATAGTGTACTTTTTGTTACGTTTAAAGATGAAATGTATTACTCTGCAAAGACTCCTCTGATTGATACTTCATTACTGAGACTTCTAGAAATTGAACTCCACTAACAGATGTTTAATGATGAGATTTCAATATTTTCAGACTTTCATCACGTTTTCTGACCTTTCATAATCCGAAAATGTCCTATTTTATCGGCTATGTCTCAATTTCAGTTCTCAATTTTCTTATAGAGCAGATTGATTTCTTATCATTTCATTTTCTTATACGTGTTCTTCAATTATATAGTTTTCCTATAACTTTACATTTCATGTATAATTTCTTAATATACTTCACTAATTTCAGATTACGGTCCTGAAGGCATAGTTAACTTTCAATTGATTTGCTATTCAGTCACTCGATTTCATCTAATATCCTATTCATGAATTCATTTCGTAGATGAAAAGTATTGTTGATAAATAAAAAATTTATCACAGTGCAACACGATGACTCATTGCCAAAGTGAATGGAAATTTCGTTCATTTATGATTTGTTGCATGGGATATTTCAGAATCAGCAAAATTATGAAGAGGTTATTCGACCAAATAATCCGAACACAATGATATTACGCCATATTGGCTACTTCTAAACTGCTTAGCTGCATTCGTAAAACACTAAGTCGACGTTTAACGTCAAGTTGATGCTTCCGATGCCCCGCAATTATAACAAAAGTATTTTACGATTTTTCAGAATCTGCACGCTGTGATTTGCTAGACAGCGGTCTGAAAAACGTCGTAAATTAAAAACATATATAACTACTTATTACAATAATTTTGTATAGAGTCCCGAACTAAATTTTATGGATTTCAAAAGTTATATCCGTGGCTATGAAATAAAAACAACACGCTCGAAAGGCACGAGTTAAAAGGTCGAGGGAATCATCTTCAAGTTTATGATGCGTTATTTTCACTGACGGTCGTCCTGAGGGTCGTTTTTGTTGCAATTAAAATTATACCACCCACAGTAGTTGTAGAAAATGTATCATGAATGTTAAATGGTAAATGTTAGTCACTTTGTCGAAGTTAAAAGATATTGCCGCAATATGAGTATTTGTCGAATTGAGCTTAATTATTGAATCAAAGTGAATCAACACTTCTCACACTTTTATCTTATAAAACATTGTTAATTCATCTATGGACTTCTAATGTCAAACGAGTAACATACTTTTTTTATTTTTATCCGTTTCCTCAAAATAGAGAGGTGAAGAAGAATTATGAATTTCAAAATTTTTGCCTCTCCTCCTGTCCCCATATTGATAAATTTTATGTTGAAACCAACCTATGTGAGATGTATTCTCTAGTTAAAAATCAAATTCAAAATTTCATTTGAAATATTTCTAAATAGTTGATGGAATCCGTCGTTACTACGTGATAATTTAACATGATTAACAAAACTAAATTTGAATTTACTACGTTTATTATCACAAAATATTTTGAAAAATATAACACCGCGATTGCAATTTCGGTCACTATACCATCATCGGGCAGATTGAGTTAAGAACTGAATGTCTAATTATAGATTTGCGCTTACGGGTGGGAAAGGATTATTGCAATCTACCTAAATAGACAAGAGGAACATATTTCAAGAAGGGCTAATCGAGTGAATTTCACAAATTGGTACAATACAATGTTCTTAGAAAAGTCATTATTGTTTAAATACACTAAATATAGGAGAATATATCAAGTCAATCTGGTCGTTCAGCAAGATATCTTTTGCATTATTATTGAGTTCAAAAATTTCTAATGATTCTAAGTAAGTAAGTTTGGTTCCTTTCGGTAATTTGTGCATGATTTGAAAATTATCTATTTATGGAAATGGGTGGTGGTTTTCACGGCAATGATTTGAAAACGTTGAATCCGTTTTATTTTTCAAAAAAGATTGTTGGTGTTCTTTAAATCTTGTCTTGAACGATCGACCAGTCTGACCTATATATACTCCTTTACATACAGGACAAATCAACTTATGAACTCCTGAACTTTCAAATTTTGAAGTGATATCTTTGGCATTGAATAAAAATCCTGAGAGTTTTGTCTTAGGTTTAAAAGTAGAAAAATCGGAAAAATTCACATCTTTAACATATTTTGGTCCTCTTACAGAAAAAGTTGCTAATGTCATACCTAAATGTAATATTAAAATTGCTTTCAAACCTCAGACAAAACTCTCAGGATTTTTATTCAATGCCAAAGATATCACTTCAAAATTTGAAAGTTCAGGAGTTTATAAGTTGATTTGACCTGTATGTAAAGGAGTATATATAGGTCAGACTGGTCGATCGTTCAAGACAAGATTTAAAGAACACCAACAATCTTTTTTGAAAAATAAAACGGATTCAACGTTTTCAAATCATTGCCGTGAAAACCACCACCCATTTCCACAAATAGATAATTTTCAAATCATGCACAAATTACCGAAAGGAACCAAACTTACTTACTTTATAGAATCATTAGAAATTTTTAAACTCAATAATAATGCAAAAGATATCTTGCTGAACGACCAGATTGACTTGATATATTCTCCTATATTTAGTGTATTTAAACAATAATGACTTTTCTAAGAACATTGTATTGTACCAATTTGTGAAATTCACTCGATTAGCCCTTCTTGAAATATGTTCCTCTTGTCTATTTAGGTACCTGCAATAATCCTTTCCCACCCGTAAGCGCAAATCTATAATTATTCTGTATTCAGTTCTTAACTCAATCTGCCCGATGATGGTCTAGTGACCGAAATTGCAATCGCGGTGTTATATTTTTCAAAATATTTTGTGATAATAAACGTAGTAAATTCAAATTTAGTTTTGTTAATGAAATATTTCTTATAAATCAAAATCTAATTATTTCTAAGATAATTCAATGAGAAATATCTTTCAGTTGGAACGCAAACTAATATTAAAATGTGATACATCGTTAGAATCAGAAAAAAAGTAATAATAAAAAATACAGGTCCGTATTTGAAAAAAGTAAGTTTATGATAATATCTCGAAAAATAGAAGAAGCAAATTAATTGAAGGACGTCTAAAATGCCAAAATTTTTCTTCACTAATTTTTTGTGAAATTTATATCTTTTGAGATATTCAATCAAATAGTTTGGAGCAATTTTTCAAAAAATTTCGAGATTATTTTTTTCAAATCTGAATCTCATATTTTCAATGTTCTACAAAAACTGCATATTATTTCTAATTTAACCAACCTTGTAGTTCTTTTAGTTACCGAGATACATAATTTCCTAGTACATAATCTCAAGCGGTTTCCATCAAACCAAATGAGTTGAAATTTGGTATCTGGTATGTTTTTGATACAGAACGAAATTGTGAAAGTCTTGTAGGCTACATCCTCCATTTTTACGTGGATATTTCTTATTTTTTCGTGGATTTTGAATTTTTGAAAGTTTGCTCAACTCCATAGTTTCTGCAGATTGAGTTAGAGGGTTAAAATTTGGTACGTGGATTGAGTTCATGTTGACCAACGATTCTTTCTAGTTTTAAACTCTTTTACTCACCCGCGCTGCACTTTGTGGAGACTATTCCGTTCGAATCGCATCTCGACCAGCTACGCCATGCACTTTTTTTTTGATAATTGTATTCTGATTTTTATTACGGTTTGCTACTGAAGCGTGGTGCTTCAGTAAGCAATACAATAAAAAAAATTTTTCAATAAAATTAATTATTTTCTAAATTTTCTTTCCATTTGCTATTAAAGCTAGTTTTTTAAACAATAATTCCTTCTGTTGGAATCGTCTCTCGACGCGATGTACTTCACACGTAGAATACGACATTTGTGACAGCTCTGTTGCTCGAGCTTTTTTTATTTAAAGATTTTATTTACAGCACGAATGATTTTGGCGATCTTCATTGAAAAGAAATTGAGAGTAAGAAGAGATTTGGCGATGAATTCCATCCCGAATAATGGCCATCATTTGTTCTCGGGTTGGAATGACTTGCCATGTATCTATTATTCACCATGATTTTATTAAAGAGTGTGTAATTCTCGGTGTTAACACAGTTATAGCACGATTGTTCGAAGGTTATTCGACACTTTCAAATGTCAATCATAGCTTTGACAACAGAATGTGAAATTATGTTCTCTTAGTAAGTTGTTAAAAAACACGTTAACAACAGAGCTTCATCACTAAGGTCGTATTTTTCGCGCGAAGTGCATCGCGTCGAGATGCGATTCTAACGGAATAAGTTACGGTTTAAAAATTTTGAATTAATTAGAAAATAATTCATTTTATCCCATTTTGACGTTTAAAGACGACAATATTCAACCCATGGCAACAAGGGTACGTTGACGTCTATCCACCGAGTGAAAGTGGAATAAAATGTTCACCACTCACTCTCTGGAAATTATTATTTCCACACACAATGCACCTAAAACTCATTTCAAAGTAAGTTCATTTAATTTTATCAAAAATTCTACATTAACAGTCATGTCTGTCATTGAAGTAAAAATTACAATTATCAAGATTTTGAAAATGAAACTGAAAACCTGCACCTACTCCAAAGGAAACACGCTCAGTCTTTATAGCACACGTGTTTGTGGACTTCTCAGGCCCCGCTGGAATATCCATCTCTGCATCAGAAACTCCGGTTTTTGTGACCCCACCAAGTATTTGTTCAGAAAATGATTTTTTGTTGACACCTTTGGCTTTCTTATTATTTCGTCTCCAAGTACAAAATGCCGTATATTCCTTTTCGTTCAATATTTTTGATTTCAATGGAATTACTGATTCTGCTGCCTCATTTGCTTCTTCTATAATGCACTCAGGAACTACAACCTGGTCGTCACCGATCAAAATTTTTTCGAAACAAAAATTCTTTTTTCTACAAGCGTGCGCTTTCAACCCTTTTCCCGCACGCATTTCAATTCGTAAAGAGTCACATTGCCAAACAGTGCGGGAAAAACCCCTGCTATTCCATTTCCGCACGCGTTTGCGTGCGGTAATGGAATAGCGGGGATTTTTCCCGCACGCTTTTATTAGAGAATAAACTGAATAATGATATGTCTCTATGCACCGAACGCCACCGACAACATTACTATGGAAACGACATGTGAATTAACATAATATGTCATTAGTATGAAATTATTTGAATATATCAAATCGATTTTCATCGGTGTGTTAAAATCTACGTTAAAATAAGCGCTTGTAGAAAAAATATTGTTCCTAACTCGTGCGGAAAGACTCTTTCCGCACGAGTTAGGAACAATATTTTTGTTAGGAAAATAACTATTACGGTTCTATAATTTTCATTGACACTTGACACAATTAATTACATACTGCCCTAGCAACCAACCATCGATCGAAGGGAAATCTCGTTATAAAATTGAATTATACCTATATTTCCTCTAAAAAGTATTCATTATTTGAATTTTCATCAAAATGGGATAAAATTTTGAAATATTCTCAGATATGAAATTTTATCTCATTCGCTTCGATGGAAGCCGCTAGATATGCCAATATCTACCGAAGATCGTAGTCCAAGAGATCTTAAACGGATAAAAAATTAATCAAGCACTTGACTGCAACAGTATATTATTTTCGCAGTATATAGAATATAGAAATAAAAAAATCTCTATCGCAGCGAGCTGCACTAGAAGAGCAGGTTCTCATAACGTATCCAGTTTGAAAAATATAATATATATATATTCATTAAATTATGATTTTTTTTTTCAAATTAAAAAAATGCTTCCTCTAATGTGTGAACAATATTTATTTTCTCCGCAGGGGATCAACCCCCCAACCAATTCGTACCAAAACCAATCACATCCAATGTATTATACGAAACTACGTATTCACAAACTTTCATCCTTATTTCTACAACATTGCGCCCTTTATCGTGTAAACAAGATTTATTTCCTCCTCTGGGGGGTCAACCCTCCAACCAATTCATAGAAATAAATAGCATCCAGGATATCGTACGAAAGTACCTACCCACAAAGTTTCAACCCTATGGTACCAAAATTACGCCTTCTATCGTGTAAACAAGATTTGTTTTCCTTGGGGGTCAACCCCCCAACCAATTCGCATAGAAACCTGTTCCATTCAATATATCATACGAAACTAACTACTCACAAACTTTCAAACCTTTATCTCCATTATTACGCCCTTTATCATGTAAACAAGATTTATTTCTTCCCCCAGGGGTCAACCCCCCAACCAATTCGAACCAAAACCAACCCCATACAAGATATCTTTCGAAAATACCTACCTACAAACTTTTGACCCTAATACTCCAAAATTGCGACCTTTATCATGTTAACAAGAATTGCGCCTTCTGTCGTGTAAACAAGATTTATTCCCCCCCCCCCACCAGGGGGGTCAAGCCGTCAACCAATTCGAACTAAAAACAATCCCATCCAAGATATCATGTGAAACTACCTACTTACAAACTTTCAACCCTATTGCTTCAAAATTGCGACCTTTATCGTGTAAACAAGATTTAATTTTCTTCCGGGCGGTCAACACCCTAACCAATTCGAACCAAAAACAATCCCATCCAAGATATCATACGAAACTACCTATTTACAGACTTCAAACCCTATTGCTTGAAAATTGCGCCAGTTACCGTGTAAAAAACTCTCATGAATCTTGAAGATTCATTTAAGGATTATTGAATCAGCTGTTTGACGGATCCGTTTCTTATAATTTTCTTCATTTGTGTTTTCTTAATGTATTTAGATGTAATTATTTATCAATGTTAGAGATTGTAGTTTTTTTTTTTTTTCAAGATGTTTTTTGACTGATTTAGATTTATTATTTGTGTTTTGAAAGCGATTACCACTTATGGTAGTGAGATTTCAAGGGGAATGTGGTCTAATATCGATAATCTCATTTTATTAGTCCTGAAGAAGGTCCCAATGGTTGGACCGAAACGTTGATGTAATAAAGAAGAGTTTACAAAATTATAGCCCTTTGAGCCGTTCCACCCAATAACCTAATACAGTTATATATATATATATATATATATATATTATATATATATATATTATATATATATATATATATATATATATATATATATATATATATATATATATATATATATATATATATATGCATATATATTACTAATAGGCCATCATATTACAAGAACAAAATTACATTGGAAAATGATAACAAACTGAATATATACTCGTACAACTAAAAAATGGTTTCACAACCCTTATGGCTTGACAGAACCTGTGTTAGCCTCCGTTCACTAGTATGATATATGCGTTATGCGATATGCGTCACGTATAGTATCAGACTCTACAGTCTACACTATATCACATCTCTTTTCACAATCAGTATATCAGAGTATCATATCATGCATAAAAGTACCTCACATATATCAAATGCGAACAAGAATTTCATCCCAAATAATAAAATCAACATTTATGAGCCGATTAAAAACAAAAGATACATATTTAATGAATGTTAAAGTGAGAATAACGCATCACTCTGTGAACGGTTGCTACGTGTTAACGGAAATGGCTATTTCGGACACGTTTTTGACCAACAATGTTCATTAAAATGTCGTAAGTAGTACTGATATTGGCAGAATAACACATAAAATGACAAATGTTGCTGACGCCATGTTGTAATTATAATAAAAATGAAACAGTTACAGGTAAAGCGACCAACATATTATTTATTTCCCCATAGTTTATGGCTCGTAAACATTTTTAGTTTGTGAGCAATTATACAAATTAAGTATGGTCAGCAAGGCAAATCGTAAAATTTTTATGGGTTTTTATTAATTAGTAGTTGAATGGATATATTATGTTCAACGCATCGCCAAGGTAACTTGTGAAAACGATCGGAATTGCCATTCCAGCTACTTTTCTATTAGGAGCATTAGAGACGAGAGCGTCGAATATGATTGGGTACTTCAAAGATGGGTGCAGTATTCATTATCTCAAATAGCTGCCTAACTAGGGGTGTTGTGAGTACCAATTATTGAATTTTTATTGAAACACTATTATCCCAAGCAAATAAGATTCAACGGCTAAGAGCAAATCATAATTTAACGACTTGTACGCTGGAATGAAAAAAAAATTTAAGTACACTATTTCTAGTCTAATTTCAAGAATAATTAAGAAATAAAAATAAAATTGCAATACTTATTTTACCGAATTCAGAATTTTAGTTCAGTAATCATGACAATAACATGAGCATAGCTGTATCAAAGGATATTAACTGTTTCAATAAAAGAAACATAGAGACGTAGAGCAATATTTGGTAATTAATTTCTCTAAAATTTCAGGTGGATCATTTCGATTTTATATATAATTATCCAAAACTTACGAACAATTATGAAAGATCCTAATGCAGGAAAACAACGGATATCAATATTAACGTCAGCAATATTGGAAAACAGTCCTGAGGGATACTCCGTGTTTCGATTTCACGTGAAAAGCTATTCATTACTTATTTACCAACTCATATTTTCAGCGGTTATATAATTAGATATTTACTACCACAGATGACAAAGATAATTGGGTTAATAAATTATCAATTTTTTTAAGTAGGTATTTTAAAACACTACCGTAAATTAAACTAATAGTCGATGCGAAAAACAAAACAAAATTTTTTTCGGTAGGTATAAACAAGTAAGAAGAAAGATAGTCCCAATGAATACATGAAGTCCATGGAATCCTGTAGCTATAAAAAAGCATCTTTTATATACTCAATCTGAAATTCTGAATGGCGCTGTTTTATAAAAAAAAATCAAAAATGATAAAATTTAACGAAGAATCGCGTGACTTCAACCGCGCCACTATGGGTGCCCTTCTTTATGACGTCATAGTGTTGTAGAAATTTCCCGATAGTACAATGTCAATTGACTGAAAATATCCGAAATTAATTTCGAAAAATTATTGATAATATCTCATTTTATTTAGTCATGTGTAATAAAGGACTTATTAAGGCTAATTCCGATAAAATACGTGATGTATAACATCTTGTGGAACATTCAAAAAACATTTTTGAGGAGTTTTTTTTGTATTATTCGTACATAATGATACTCAAGCACGATAACTTTCAAGGTTTGACATCTTAGATATATTTATCAATATATTGACGATAACAACACGATTCAATCGTGTCATAACACTTTATCAGCTGTGTGCTACGATGAGTAGTAATTAACATAGTGCCGTCACACGCGCTTTTGTTTGTACGGGAACAATCGGCTTGTTTTCGGTACTGGATTCTAGAATTTATTTTATCTAATATAATTCTTCAATAAGAGCAGAAAAAGACTAAAAATAGTTTTGTTATAAAACATATATATTATCTTTCCATTTATCACAAAAAACTTTTTCTCAAAAACCCAATTAGATTTATGTCAGAGTTGAAGCAAAATGTTCAGTTTTACGTTTGTATTTCATTTCATCGACTAAAGTAGACTAAAAAAGCTTAGATCATTTGTGATAGACGCAATCAACTCCCCCTAAAAGCATATATTTGATTGAGGCATCTTTATACTATTGACTGAACAATATTTCCGCACTATAGATTCTTAATTTATGTTGGTATTCTTTTGAATACTTTTTGGACTTGTCTCCAAGAATAGTATCTTTATATTTTAGATATTTCTGAAATGAAGATATTTTGTAGTCAGGGCCGACCCAAGAGTATATATGCAGCCCGGGTGCAAGATATAATTTGCAGCCCTTTCTCATCAATTACAATAATAACTGCGTGGATTTAAACTTCTGATTTTAATCATTAGATTACTGTTAATCTGTTAATTAATATGAATTAAATCAATTCACAATAAAAATGATGATGGTAGCTTTTTATAAACTTTACTACTTTGTATTATTTTAAAAAAGAATATATTTGAATCAAACATGGAAAAGATAGTACTTTCATTACTTTCATAAAAAAAAATACCTCACTGATAGATATGCATAATTTTGTATTAATCTTTTTTCTCTATTAGCATTTTGTAGATATCTTTCTCCATGCTTATCATAGCCAAATTTGTAAGCCTAATCTGGCTCATAGCTGATCCACAAAGCTGTAACTCGTGTGTCGGCATATTGCCGATGTAAAATATTATTTTTATAGTGATCGGCATCTTTTTGGATGTGTTTATACATAAAGAATATTTGATTTTTTGCCGCCCCTCTGTAGAATGCCGCCCGGGTGCCATACACTCCTTGCACCCTCGGTATAGACCGGCCCTGTTTGTAGTCCACTTCTATATCGGACGCATTAGCCATTCGATTCATGAAGAAATATAGGTACCAGTATAGACAAGCTTTAAAAATATATTATTAGATAACATTTATGTAATTTGTACTGCATATCTGAAAAACACATTTTTATACTAGACTCCTTATTAAGTTGAGTGAGTTATAAAATATACATGAAATACGAAATGAAGGTCTAAATTTGTTTGCTTCTCAGTAGATTTCTTTTTGTGTAACTCAAATAGACAATAGACAATTTATTGATGCCATTACACATTTCTGTATTTGCACAGGTCAACATTCTTAATATTAACTCACACAGTCAAGTAAAATGTAGAATGTAAAATAAAATACTTAAGCTAATTCTAGCAATAATTAGGGCAACATACAGTACAAGACTAAACACTACACGTTAAAAATTAATATTAAAAAGATCACAATTAAGATATTCCTCAAGGATATAAAAGGCATGTCGGATTAACATTTTTTTGACAGCTGCTTTGAACTGTGCTAATGGTAAGCTCCGTACCGTTATAGGGAGTCTGTTGATGAATTTTATAGCCAGATAACCAGGGCCATCCTGACATCTCTTTAGTCGACAGTAGTTCACCACAAAGTTGGTTTTCTGTCTTGTATTATGATGATGAACATCACCATGAGTTCCGTACAGGCTCTCATTTTTTTTTGAGGTAAACAACATTCTCCAGAATATACACACATGGAAGTGTCAGTATTCCAAGACTCTCAAACATAAATCTACAATCATCCCTAAAACCTAGTCCAGAGATTATCCTAATCGCTCTTCCCTGTAAACCAAAGATCCTTCTCGACTGCGCTGCATGACCCCAAACCAGGACGCTATACACCATGGCAGAGTGGAAAATACCAAAGTATGCTGTTCTCAGAACTCCCCCTGAAACAGAGTCAGCAAGAGCACGCAGAGCAAACAAACTACTCCCAAGTTTTTTGGCAACAGAATGAATATGAGTCTCCCAAAGAATTTTGGGATCAAGCTGAACCCCCAAGAATTTAATATGAGGAGTGGTTCCGTTAGTATTGCCAGTATCTCTCATAGAGAAAAACATTCTGTGTGTTTTGTCCCTATTCAGGAGCAAACTGTTCGCACCAAACCAGGTCTCCACCCCCTCCTGCACCCTCGTCAATCCCTCAACTGCCTCCCCAAGTGATGGTGCAGTGATTGATGCCGTGGTGTCATTAGCAAAGATGGTATACCCCGTGAGATTGTCTCCCATCGGTAAGTCATTGATATAAATTAAAAAGAAAATGGGTCCCAGAACTGACCCCTGGGGAACCCCGATGGTCACGTCACTCTTGCCGATGTCACCCTCGCAACTCTCACTACCTGGCTCCTATTAGAAAGGTAGGAGTTTAGAAGCTTTATACTATCCAAGCTAAAGTGATATGCTTGAAGCTTGCGCAGAAGGATATCATGCGAGACGCAGTCGAACGCCTTGCTGAGGTCGCAAAACAGCGCAGCAGTAGACTTTTTGTCATCAAAGGATCCGAGTATGCGTCTCACAAGATTCATAATACCCAGCGTGGTACCCCTATTTTTTCGAAAGCCGAACTGACATTCTGCGAAGTACTTGTTCTTCTCAAAGTACCCCGCAATTCGAGATGACATACATTTCTCAAACAATTTGGAGACGATAGGCAACAAAGAAATTGGCCTATAGTTTTCCGGTAAAGTGGTATCATTCTTTTAGAAATTGGTGTCACTAAGGCACTCTTTAATAGATCTGGGAATATATTTTCTTTAAAACATAAATTTATGAGCTTGGTTAATGGTACAATGATAATATTTTTTATTGTTTTTATCAACTTAACGTTTAATCCAAATATGTCACAGCTATTCTTATTTTTTAAGCTATCGATAGTGTTCCTGACCTCATTGTATGTAACTTCATTGAAATAAAAGGGACTAGTTGGAGGAGGAACACTGTTAAGCGGCTCTATAGGATCCATATTTGAGTGAGGAATCTCACCAACTAAACTTTGTGCAATGTTTGAAAAATAAGTGTTGAATTCGTCTGGTGAGATTCCACATGGTTTCTGAGCTTTTCTTGTGGAGCCTCGTTGTTGATTTATAATTTGCCAGATACACTTTGATGGATTATTCGAGTTTGTGATTAAATTATCATTATTTTTTATTTTAGCATCTTTAATAGCTTCAAAGTGCTCTAGTTATAATGATAAATAAACGTATGTGTTATATCGTTCCCGGATCCAGGCTCGACTTTTGTGGGGAGGGAACTTTTATATATTCAAAAGCCAAAAGGTACTGGTATTTTGGGCAATGGTAAATCGAGTAGCTCCCAATCAAAACAATTAGGTGGGGCCCAGGCCATTTGGAGGGGGGGGCGTTCCCCCCAGATCCCCTCTCTGGATCTGCGCCTGCCTCCCCTTGACATAGTTACACACCTCTTTGTATAGTTCTATGCCATTCGATATTCCTGACGAAATTACTCACTCTCACCTTATATCTCACCCACAATCTGTGTTATTCTCTTAAAACTTGTTTTATATATGAGCGAAATTCGGCAAAATGACCAATTTTCAACGGTCCGTTTGACTAAGATGGCGCCACTTCATGTGGCATATTTAACAGTGGTATTGTTCGGTAACATATGAGGTACTTACCCAAATGGTTGAGTTTCAAGTCATTTTTCAACACTTTTCAGAAAAGTACTTACAAAACTAGATTTTTGTGCCCCAGGATCTACCAAAGTGACTTTCCGGCCAAACACATCAAGTTTTTTTGATCTAGACTAGAGGGTATTCTTGATCTAATGATACCAAAAACTCAAGAATAAAGTGTCATTATACCATTGCGACATAGAAAAATTGACCCTTTGGGGGTTGTCCTGCCCCGAGGGAAGGATCGGATCACCAAATGTAGCAACTCATGATATGATTAGTAGCCCCTAACACCTCCACGGTTAAATAAGTGACTTTTGAAGTTTTTTCTAAAACAATGAATTTTTCGCAAATTTCAATAAACTTTATATTATATAAGTATATATAACAATATATTAACTATCAAGGAAATTTTGAGTATCCATGTTGTTCCTTATTCATGGTACTATGATATAAAATTATTTTCCGTTCAAATGTTTTATTCGAACAGTGAAAAAGTATGAAACCTAAGTTCTTCGACAGTAGTGAAACCTTAAAATAAAGCATAATAGGTATTGAAATAATATTGCATGATTTTGAACATTTTAATCATATGTGTATTTTCTAGTATATAAGACATAAATTTTTCACGCCATGCAAGAGTATTGAAATAGATTTTTCATATCTCAACATACCTTTCCATTAAATAGATTTTAATATACATTTCACATGAAGGAAAGTAACATTCGGATCAATATGAAAAAATAATAACGATTTAGGAATTAGTTGAGTGTAATTGTAAAATGGTTATAAAACTTGTCATACGAAATTGAAGTTTCCATACTTGAGAGCTTACAGCTAAAAGTAGTTTTTTCGCCCTAATACCATATGTTGAAATAAACATTTTTATCTCCTTAATTTCATTCAATTTCCAGAGTCCTCACAATACTAGTAAAATTCATTTCAGCTCTTTTCATTATTTCTCAATTTTTAGTAACACAATGAAACGAGCAATGAATGAGTTCAGTACAGATGAGTTCCTTAATGATTACGAAAGAATATTGACGCAGTGGTGGAAATATATATATATATATATATATATATATATATATATATATATATTTATATATATATATATATATATATATATATATATATATATATATATATATATATATATATATATATATTTATATATACATATACATATACATTATACTAACTTTTTGATGATTAATAGCAATAACAGACTTGGTGAATCTCAAAAAACTCGGTTTTATTAAAAAGTTGACGTTTCGCCATGACATTCCTGACTTTTTCGAAACTTTTTCACGAATGTCGTGGCGAAACGTCAACTCTTTAATAAAATCGAGTTTTTTGAGATTCACCAAGCCTGTTATTGCTAATAATTATCAAAAAGTTAAAAATAGTTCACAGGTAACAACAATTCAAACAAATATAAATATATATATATATATATATATATATATATATATATATATATATATATATATATATATATATATATATAATAAAGTTTAAACATTAAAATTAAAACACTTGGCTTATGTTTCACAATATAAAAAATATTTATATACTGTATTTAGCAGTAACGAAAAGTTGACATGTTTCGAGTTATGAACTCATTATAAAGACTGACTACAGGAGAGTTTTATATATATATATATATATATATATATATATATATATATATATATATATATATATATATATATATATATATATATATATATGTATATATATATATATATATTTCTATGTATTAATTTGTCGCTATCTATGCTGAAAGTATGTTAAACCCCCCAAATCCCATCGAAATTGGACCACCCTGTAATTGTAAAAATGTAAAATTATTTAATAAGTTCAAAATTAGTTAATATGTTACAGTTAATCATATTAACATGATATTCTGCAATCTCACTAATTTCATACAATAATAATAATAATAGCATACTCTGCTTCAATTGTATCAGGTGGAAGAATTCGCCTACATCATTACCTACCTAACTCTAAGTAGATATATCAGAAAACCCAATTAATAAGTATATCGGAAAATTTTAAAAAAGATTCAATAATTCAATTGAAATTAGTGTAACGTTTTTTGAAGATATTTGTTGGATGCTATTAAAAGAGCATACGAAGTTTCAGTTATCTCTATGGAATACATAAATTAATAAATGAGAGAGAAAGACAGAGAGAGAGAGAGAGAGATCAACTTTGTTGATTATTATAAATCGAATGGCTTTCGACCTCAGTCTTCTTGCCGATAAATAAATGCGAAATTTGAATGTATCTTCGAAATGAACCTTCCACGAAGTGGGATTACCTGGGGGAGATTACCCCGCAAGGGATAACACTAAGTAGTCTGAGGGGTTAAGACAAGATTAATTTTTATTATTGGTGAATTATAACTCTGTTGAAAAGACCGTGGAGTGACTAACGACGTAATAGGTATATGTAGATGTTGGATACGGTTATAGTAAAATTGAGATTCTCTTATTCGAGCATTAGTAGTAAACACTGCGACTATAAATTGTCTGTAAAAAATAATGTTTTCTTCGTTTTAATGACTAAAATGGACAGAAACTATTTTTTATATTGGTTTTTTCTTTTTTTTCAATTTAAAACTGAACTTTTTTTGGGGGTTTGCTAATATCTAACTCGACTTACGCTAATGACCTCAAAAAGGTTGGGAACTGCTATACCTACCTATTGACTAAGCCAGCAATCACCTCCCCAAGTTTATCAAACTACTTCTGAATCGACTCATATCACTTTTCCTATCGAGAACACATCAGTTATATCATTCACCTTCAATATTGCCTTGGAATAACTCACTGCTAATTTTATCCTTGATACATGATAATATGATGTGAATATTCGATTGATTTAGGTACCTATATACATACACCTCTCAAACTAACATTTCGAAACAATATATAGGTATATTGAAACTAGTGTTTGTTGCATTCAAAAAATGAAGTACGGCATATATAATTCCAAGAAAAATAGCACGCTGATTATAAAATATAAAAAATGCGATAATACAAAAGAACTGCGTGCAAAATGTAATGTATATTTCATTTTCTTGTGAATATATAATGAGGAAGTGGAACGTTTGATATATATATATATATATATATATATATATATATATATATATATATATGATGCAATATATTCGAAAATGAGACAATAGTTTGACCCATAGATATAATTTATTTATTATTAGAAAAAAATGTTACAGGATTTTACTCATACATTTTTGATTTTTTATTATACCAGTGTATGTAGTACAGGAGCGGAACTAAAGAACTCTATTAATAATCATATACATCTATCAACTACTATAAATAAATCCTGGATTCACCATTGAATAATGAAGGGTTTATAATCTAATATACGCACTATATACACAACCGAAAATTAGGATATGCATTATTAATAATTCGAGAAATAAGTTCAAAATATTTCATTTTATATACCTACTAGAAAAAATATTATACCTCTATAATCTTAGAAATTAAGCTGGTTGTTAGAAAGAGAAGAATTATTCAGTGATATATATTTTTTTTAAAACACAATTGATATTTTCAAAAGCAACATTTATTTAATATATTTCATCCTCAGAAATGATCCTTGTGAAATTGGATTCAAATAATTTTTTCGAAATTCGGCACTTTCACATTTCTTCGATATAATTTCGTAATTTTTGAACCCAATAGCAGTTTATACTGTTGTATTTAATATGTTATTTGTTTCCAGGGATCATCAACCAGTAGAATCTACCGAATTCCAGAAGATTGGAAGGCAGCTCTTGTGTCTATAATCTATGTTTTTAAGTGCGAACTCATTTTCAGAAAAAAATAAATCCGTCATTTTGAACATGATATATTCGTCCGAATTAGAACAATAAATATTTTATGAACGTGATGTCTTGGTTACGAATTGTACATGAAGAGTGTTATATTGTACACGAATTCATCTGTGTTTTTCGTCATTCTACTTCAAGTAATTCTTTTTTCTAATAATTAAGTACAAGTTCTAGAAATGACTATCCTGACACAATTTATACTTGGCAAAAAAATATCTGATAGACTAGAACATTGAAGTTTGACACTGCTTCTGGTAACTAGTCTCTGAAATGATATCCTAATTTTTTACTTTCTAAAATCGACACAACTGAGAACATTCAAACATGCAAAAATTCATTGTCATTTCTTATGAAAAAAAAATTGTTTACATCAAAGTGAACCATACAAATAGAAAAGTAATATTATTTTTTCGGAAATATCTCCATGAATGACATGCTGAATTATTCACTTTAACAACAAAAACTCAAATGAGAGAATTCAAATCCGTCCATATGTGTCCATTTAATTCTAGTTTCATTTCATAAAAAACAGAATATTATAAATTATTTCTAGGGAAATATTTTGAAAAAATATTTTCTTGTATCCCTTAGAATTATATGAAATAACTTTGTGTTATAATACTATAAAGATATGTATTCCATTAGATCTCATTGTACTGAAAATTTATGTAATAATTCCATCTTATGAGTATTACATAACCTCCATGAATTGAACTTGATCTTTAAATTAGCATGTGTTCTAATATATATATATATATATATATATATATATATATATATATATATATATATATACATATATATATATATATATATATATATATATATATATATATATATCTATATATACTGCAATTACTTTTTCTTTCAATTCAACGTTAGATTGGTTTCAATTTCATCTGGCAATGAAAGTTTGCTTTGTTCGTTCTTCAGTTTCAGGATTTTACATTTGAGTGTCTCAAATTAGTCATTTCTAGAGATCCTTGAATAACTCTCGTCATTAATGAATGACATGACTACCAGTAAAATTTTTGCAAGGAGAATTACGATAGTGCTGTCATTTGCTATGTAAAATACCCTAGTTAAAGTGAAGTCAGCTAAGAACTAAATCAAATGACTATAGATTCGGGGAGTTTATGAAATTTTCCGTAGTAGTTTTAGTGATTGTATAAAATCAGAATATACTTTCATTGATAAGTCTGTGAATTTACATTCTTTAAATGTGTAGACACTGTGTAAGTTCATTGTACAAATTTATTCTGTAAGTATAGTTTTATCATGAATAGAACTTCCTATGTCATTGTTCTAATTTATGTAAGAATGTGGCTGTCACAAGCCTTGTGATATATAACTTTAGATTCCAGTGATATACTAGGTTAACTTGATCAAATCCGAATTTCTAATTGTAACTGCATCTTTATACAGATTACTTGAGTTTCGAGAAAATGTATTAACCCTTTTGTCCACTATTAGTTGAAGTTATTATCACAGCTTTAGCTTAAAAATTTAATCAGGTGGATACAAATAATATTTTTCATATAATAAAAAGTATTTCATGAAGTAAAAACAATATTAGATTACTGCGTAAAGAATAAAATACGATATATTTTCCCTAACAAATAATAAATATTTTTGATAGTTATTCAATTCAATGGAATATCATTAGGAACTTAAAATTTTTTCAACTATGGCACTGGTAAAAAAATAAAAATTATTAACGAAGTGAGGTTAAAGAATTTCTGTATACCATATTATTTTTCTCAATATTTCTCAAACTTTAACGAGATGTCTCTGTGAGACTTCTCATAAAAAAACAAAATGAAAATGACTGTCATACATAGAAATAATTGGAGTAACAAGAGTCATGCGTGCAACTAGAAGGTACTTAAATCAATATTTGTTAGATAAAAAATTGAACATAGTCATTCCAAATGATATATGAAAATTAAATATGATAATTATATACAAAATTGAAAATTACATATGATAATATCCAATTATATACCATATGAATCCAAAGATTTAATTAACTTAGTTAAGCTTACTATATGAGTTGCAACAGTATGATATGTGCAGTCATACCACAACTATTATAGAATAGAACTACAATATGATTCTTGCTCTAGAAAAAGAGTCAAATCTTTTGATTCCTATATATGATGTATATGGCATTTTTTTTAAAAACTGCTGACACCCTATATTTAGTTGTGTGTGATTTGTAAAAGTCATATTGCAACTTCAAAAAAAACATGAATTTCTTTGACGACTGCTATTTGCCGTTGGTAGTAGAATTGCTACCATCGTCATCAAAACTGATATATTTTATTTGAAATAATTTTCTGTATCGTCCTTACTCATAATTGTGGTATCAAATCTACTATATCGATATATTGAACTCACTGACACCTATCTTGAAAGATAGAAAGACTTTGATGAATTTTGATTTCAATAAATAACCGAGCAATGATATATTTCAAGTTTATTTTATGCAAATTTCGATCATCCATAATTTTCTTTAATTTTGTTTTCATTTATTGATAATGGATAAGATATTCCAACTGTTCTAAAATAAATGTAGTCAACTGAAATATTATTTTATATTACACATATATGTATTATCAAATCATATCGGAGTCTTCAACAATTATCAAAATTCATTCTTCTTATTCGTATGTAATACCTATTTAAACTTTATTTTATTGACCAAAACAAAATTAATCAAATCAAAAACAATATTTTTTGGAATTGGGATTAAAACCTTACTTCAACGTTTAAGATATATTAATACCAATAATTCAAAATACAATTTGAACACAAATCGAAACAAATACAAACGAGAAGAAATAAGTAATATATCACAATATAATACAATTTTTATATCAATTGGCTTGTTGTGTATATTATTCATCCACTAAACATAGAGCCAAAAGTGATATTTTCAAAAATTTACTTTTATGCAAATTGAGAACAATTTATTTCATCAACAGATTTCATCAACACAATGGCTCACTTCTCAATTATGAATCGTGATACTAAAAATTAATCGAATTAAAAACTAAAATATGTAACAAAGCACAATATTTAAGTATGTGGAAAAACTGATGTGTTATTCATTTCGATTGATTGGCAGGCATAGGTTCACTGAATAGGTTGAAATACAGTGATTAATTTGAATTTAACTGGTCAATAACAACAGTAACGGCTTTCTGATTTTTTTTTTTAATTTCGAGTGATTGATTGATTTTGTACAATATTCGTTCAGTAATCTATATTTAAACAGAATTACATATTTCGACACTATTATTCAATAGGTACTGCATTTAAAAGATAGTTTTCTCAAGGTTAACCATTTGAATTACTCCATATGAGAATTCAAGCAGCTTGTCAATGATCGAATAGATTCAAATTCTTTTTTTATTAGGCTAGTTCAATTTGCAATTTCATCTCCTGTGAACTTTGAGTGAATCGATATTATTTGAACAGAACTCCTGTACAAGTTTCTAATTTCATGAAATCGAACCTATATGTGAGTTTCAGCAAAATTTATTGAGATATATAATTTTATTTTCTCTCGACTGATTGGTAACAAAAATATTTTGGATAAGAACAGAAAATTATAACATAGGAGTTCATTTTTTATTACTGCTACTACTCTATTACGATTAATATCTCTATCGCCGAAATATCTGAAACATAAAATAGCTAAAATATTTGTTATGTATAATTCTAAGAACTAAAGCTGTGACAAAACATTTCCAATCGTAAAAGCGAATCTTAATTATGGTTGATAAAAATTTATAAATCTCGTAATCTGTAAAGGATGTCTGTTCATTCAATCTAAGGATAACACTACTTACAACACGTTTCCAAAAATTTTAATTATTCGTCCATATGGCATTATAGTCGAGCAAAATTATACGAATTTGAAATATTATAAGTATTTAAAATATAGCTGTAAGCATGGTAATGTTATGGATGTATAGGTAAAATATAGATATGTTTAATAAGTAAATTGGTTTTTTATTTTCGATACATGAATTAATTATTTCTTCTTG
Organism: Cynegetis impunctata; assembly: GCA_030704885.1. Classification (NCBI taxonomy): domain Eukaryota; kingdom Metazoa; phylum Arthropoda; class Insecta; order Coleoptera; family Coccinellidae; genus Cynegetis; species Cynegetis impunctata. The sequence continues at coordinate 18,561 of JARQZK010003116.1, read as the reverse complement.
AAGGAAGCATTTGTAGGAATTGCGTTGAATATTTATTCACTCATCTAAACTTGTGGTTGCCAGTAGTACAAAATTTGACCGTAATACATCAAATTTTTAGTTTGAATGCTATAGGTACCTTTGATAGTGGTAGTATCGACGTAAACAATAGTTATTGTGTTCTCATACATCGTGTAAATACTAAGAAAAGACTTATTGGGACTTTTGGATACTTTATTCTTGAATCTAAATACCTTGTCATAAATGTGAAAAATGTTACATTGGGCAAACAAGACAATACCTTTGTGAATGTGTGAAACAACATAAATATGATGTAAGGAATATTTATAATTATAATAAAACAGCACCAACATTGCATCAAATGTCTATGGGACATAAATTCGATTTTGATAGGGTTGAGATCTTGGATAGAAAAAAAGTGTCTTATAGACGAAATATCAGTGAAATGATTCACATAATTAGAAATAATACTGTCACCCATAGAGACGATGTTCAACAACTCAGAATCATTTATAACATCCTACTCAGAAGGTAACAATAGTCCTCCTTTTTAGTTTATTTCATTTTAATTTAACATATCTACTGTTCCTGTTTCATAACACAGTTTTCTATCGTTTTTTCTTAACGTTGTTACTAGTGTAGAATGACCGTTGGTTTGTGGTTTTCTGAATATATTTGTGATGTGTAGTTTTTCTGTTTGTGAATACTGTGTGCTCTCTTGTTGTTGTTGTCTGGGTTTGTCACAATGTTGTGTTTAGTTTTATTGTGCCGGTCATGATCGTTTCTGTTTAGAGTGAAGGTTTTGATACGATCGCACATAGAGAGTAGAACTCAACATTAAGTATTGGCAACCATGTCGGATTGTTTTTCCCTCATTTATCATGATATACCATACATATCAATCCCATGATTAATGATCTCTCGATTTTTTATATGAATAGAATTGGTTTGTTTATGTACGATATTGACTACCACTACTAGGTAATTATTATTACATAGATGTTTAATATGTTTATTTGTTGTTGAGAGTATTTGTTTTGTAGGTTAATTACTGTTTCAATTTTTAGCCTAGAAAATGAAACAAACTGTTTTGAAACGTCGGCAATGTTTATATAAAATGGCGGAGGTCCTGGAGTAGTCTTTCTAAATATTCAATTTAATGTATCAAATGGCAATTTCGCGTGTTTCATTCCTTCCTGAACTATGTGTCAGAGAGGCGGGCTTTGAGTTATGGTTATGAACTCCTACAGCCAGATCAGAGAATACACTTGTATGTACAAGTGCATTAAGGATGGGTGAGACAGGATATTAAATTTATGGAACAGAGGAAGTGTGGGTAGAATTCAGAGGATAATAAGTATGCAAGTAGTGACTCACTTAACGCCATGAGGAAACTTCTGAGAAAAATTCATGGCAGACCAGTCGACCCTAACCTCCAAAATCAGCGATACTCAAACTGCGGCTCGCCCAAGGGCGTCGTTAAGGGTGGGGGGGTAATGGGGGTAATCCCCCCAGATAGACTTTTGACAAAAAACAACAGTTTTTTGCCTACACTTGACGAAAGAAAACGAAAGTGTATTATCTCCAATTTTATCCTCATCATGTAAAAATATATATTATTTTCTAGTTTAGCTTTTTTGAGAAAGGTTACTTTAGGAAGAATACAAGAATTATGTTTATTTTCATTAAATATTACCTAAGTTGTGTTACCTTATAATTCTATTCCTCAATATGCCAAGGGGCAAAAGCATACACACAATAAAAGTGTTTGGAAAATTTATCTTGTTAATTTGTTACTCCTTATCAAAAGAAAAACTTATCGACGCCCTTGGGCCCGCCAGGCTTTTAAAAGTGGCCCAGCCGTTTTAACTCCAAATTCTATTTACCTATTAACTATTTAAATTTCCGAGGAAATAATAGGCGCAGTTTTTTTCTTTACATAAAGAAATAATGCTGTTTTTACAGCAAAATGATAAAAATTATTCTGAACTGCAAAATAACAACACCAACATTTGTTATCTTTTCTATGCGACATAACTGAGAAACTCACAGACTTAATAAAAGTTTGCAAGGTGAAAACAAAATAATTTCACAAATGGCAAATACAATATTTGCTTTCATAGAAAAACTAAGTATTTACAAAATTTTCGAACACTTACAAGTTTTACACAGGACTGATATTGATATTTTCGAAGAAAACTGATAATTTAAAATTATAGGTATATATCTCTATCAGAGAAATTTAAAGGGAGATTTAAGAAAGATTAAAAATTTGCTGCTGCTTGTAGAAAAATTATGGTACCTAGAGCCGATAAGTATTTCACAAATGGCTTCAGTTTTGGATTGTAATAATGCAGACTTGTTTGACGAGTTCATTGAAACGAAGAATGATACAAAGTTATTTTCAAATAGACGAGAGAGAAGATGTAATAGGTACGCTGAATTTTGGACAATAGTGTCCGAACAATTTAAGACTGTGAAAAAATGTGATCCAATTCTGCTTACGTTGTTTCGCATCGACATATCTTTGTGAATCATCTTATTCCAAAATTAAATATGCAAAGAACGTATATAGAAATCGACTTACGAATTCTCATTTTGATGACATTAAAATGTTCCCAATATACTAAATAAACACTTAAACGTAATAGGTTTTTTACCAACACCTAAATAACAGATGTGGTTTATGTAGGTAGCGGCCCGCACGACACAACTAACATCTGAAAGTGGCCCAAGAAAAAAAAAGTTTGAGTATGGCTGTCCCAAATACTAGCCACCGTAGCTAAGTACTTGGTTAACTAGCTTGGTTTAATGTATCTGTAACGCATATAATATATAAATTTCTGCTTTCTGCAATACTCTATATAGACTTTAACTATGCCAACTCTCCGTACGCGTAATATGCTTAAAAAGGGGCACAGCGTTTTCTTTTCGCATAATAATATATAGATTTTATTTCTTAATCAAGATAGGTATACATTTGTTGCGAAAGGCTTAGATATATAGAGTTGCGTTTTAAGTTTACAATTACCTACCGCAATTCTTTTATATTCGGAATTGGTACTTGTTATCTACTGATGCCATTACGATGTGAGTTGATATTTAAGACCCCTACACACGGGCGTCGATGTCTTAATACATCAACGTGCATCCAAGAACGTGCAACCATTAACGTCAATGTGGATGCAAAAAACGTTTTTGAATACAAAACTTGGATGAATGCCGCGTTGATGTTTCCAGGAATCGCTTGAATTTTTGGATGCGCCTTCCAACGAATGCATTAAAATCTCTACGTGTGGATGCAAATTACCGTGGAGTGTGCGTTTTTAAAGCAGTAGCGGCGGTTAAGTTAATGAAATAATTTGTTACTGCAGTAGTTATTTGAAATAATAAGTTAAATATTTCATGAATTTGTATAATATTTACTAAAAATGTTTGGAGATAGTTTCATCATTACTGCAGAACAATGTCCCAGGAATTTCTACGGGAATTTGTGGAGTTGTACAGGTACCTACCCTGCTTGTGGCGGACGAAATCAAAGCACTAAAATAAAAAATATTAAGCATACAATATATTGATAGAGAAGCTGCAAATCATTCAACCAAATGCTACAAAACGCTAAAATCAATAGTCTTCGTGGTGGGTTTCGGACATAAAATGAAAAAGTGAGTAGTGAATTTTAAATCTTGGTAATTTTTTTCAGTAATTTCTGCAGTTATTGCCAATCTCATCATTGTGTCTTGACGTTTTATTAATGGAATAACCATGTCCAATAGTTAGGAACAGGTTTCTTCGTCCATCCTTAATTAATTACGAGAGTCCTCTAGTTCTAACCTCCATTTTTCTAACAGATGAATGTGTGAAAATCATCATCGATTTAGAAACCAACCTTTAGGCCACATTCGGCGAAGATTTTCATTTTCCTTGTACACGCCACTGCCACCAGAGCTGAATATTCCTCCTGCTCAGACATCTGGCCAAACATTTTAGCAGACTGGATAAAACTATGGTTTTGTACGTACCAGTGGCGGCTCGTGAGGTTTTGGTTTAAGGAGGCTACAAGAGGTGTTAAAAATTACACCATAGGCGAAAATTTTTAGGATTTCAAGGTCAACCGCCTTATAATTTAAAGAGAATCAAAGTAAAACAAGCACCCTAAGCTGTTTTCACTTTCGAGTGTCTACCTTGACACCTACAACTCCTATTTACAATATTCACAAAAACTCTTCTCAGCCAATTAATCAATTCATCTATTCATCAAAATTTTTTTTCCTTTCACAAAATAGGTACCTACCTACCTACTTAACAAATTTGTTAACAGCTGGTGAGAGCAAATAAAAAATTATTATATATTTTTGAAGATTAGCGGGATTCTGCGATCTTTAACGTTAGCAAAATGATCTATAATATCCTCATAAAATTTTTTGTCTTTCGCCAAAAGTTTTACCAATTCCTTTTCAATAGACAACAAACTAATATTTTTCAAACGATCCTGGCTCATTGAATTTCGTAAATAAGTTTTAATTCTCTTAAGAGTGGAAAACGAGCGCTCTACGGAAGCCGATGCCACCTGGATAGAAACAATTAGACATAAGAGTTTATAAACTTGGGGTAAATCTTGATTCAAATCATTATCAAAAAGGTATTTAATAGTCCTCAAATGATTTTCATTTTGCCCCATAATTTCATTGTCATTATAAACAACACACAGTTCACTTTTTATGGCCACCTTATCAAAAAAAGTGTATTTTTGACATAAATTTTCCAAAAGGTTATCTGGAAAATTAGCCGAAAATCCGGTAAACAAATATAACCTTATTTCTATTTGACCCCTAATAGTATCCAAAATTTCATAAAATATTTGCTTATAGTGAAGCTCCATATCTGCGTAACTGAATTTCTTTCGTTTTGGGCTAAATTGAGTCGTATCATCAGTAGTTTGAAATACAGAAAATAGTTTTTTAAAATAAACTTCTGCACGAAATTCTGAAATTTTTTCCAAAAGAAACTTGAGCCGATTTCGTGAGTAAATTACATCTGAAAACTTGTGCTGTAAGATTTGAAAAACTATTTCTGTTTGTTCAAAAATGAATTTAAAGATGTTTAAAAAATATATAAATTCCTTATCTTGTAAGTAAGATATTAATCCGCGTGCGGTATTTAAAGTTACTTTATCGGTGAAAAATTCCTCACTTTCAACTATAGAATTAAATCCTCCAATCCTGAGCGGCCCCAAACAGAGACATTTTCCCTAGCAAAAAGTAAACACTGCCAACAAAATAATTTATTTTTTACCTGTGATCCGGTTAGGCAAGGATGTCTCTCATAATTTCTTGTATCAAAACCGCGGTTTTGTTGTCTGTTACGCTGCACCAAATTGTTTAATTCAGGGGTAGGTCGCAAGGTTTTTATCAAAACTTTATCCTCATAACTTAGTACACTAAAGTTATGGGATAACAAAAATATTCCACTAAGTCACCATTGAAATTTTTGAAATTAACTTCAGTAACCAAACTCATTTTAAAACAATACGCGAGCAATATAAGTAAACAAGCTGTTTTCAGCCATTAGTCACTACGATCACACTACGATTAAATTAGTGCTTTCCAACGAATTCACTGGATTTTACCCGAAATTCTATAGTTGTGATTGGTCGACATTGTATGAGACTCAGGCTCCATCGGTGTTGCCATTTACATGTGTTTTGCTTTTCTATTGCAATGAAGTATTCATTGGCAGTATTCGTACCGTTGTTTGCTTTTCTGTGGCAGGCATAATGAACGTTGAGAATATACCTTTTTAAGCCTCCTCAGCGTTTCCACAAATCTTGAAATGAATGAAATGCAGTAAATGTAAATACCATTATATAATGTAGGTTGAAAGGAAGGTAGGTGCATAAAATAATATGATTTTGATTAATATGAATATGCTGAATGCTGACTATTCAATATAATATATTAGTGATACGCTGAATATTATTGAGGAGGAGGCTTAGCCTCCTTAGCTGCCTTTGAATAGCCGCCCCTGGTACGTACTTGTGTACGCAATCAGGTTGCACGTATTGGTTGCACGTTATTGGTTGCACGTTTTTGGATGCACGTCGATGTATTAAGACATCGACGTCCGTGTGTAGCCCGCCTTCGATACAATTTCAATTCAATGTGTAAAATCATTGTTTCAGTAAGTTTCATTTCTGAAATTATATTGATTGATCAACAATTAAAATGATAATCTAATTTCATAACATAATTTATGAAATTAGATTTAACTTGGAAGAGTGATCAAATCTGAGCAAATATAGTATATCTACTGAAAATATTTCTGAAATTAAATCCATGAAAAATATACTGGTATCTATTAAGTTATTCATATTCTCGCAATACTCAGATATTAGCGTGGCAATAAATAATTATCTTAACGTTGTTCTGAATGGAACAAATAATGAAACTTTCTTTCAGTATTTGCCTGACGCAGTTATGCAATTGACCAACAATATCAACGTTTAACAATCGAGAATTTTCTACATAAAAATTGATTCTCTTTCCTCATAGACTGGAATGAATTCTATCTAAGTTATTCACGTTAATATGTGATAAGTCGTAATCGGAATAGTATCTAGAATAGCCAAATTCCTATTTAATTTAATTTATATGTAGAGATCGGTTCCATACAATTATCTGGAATTAGTTTGGTTGATAATTATTCCATATATTTGAATTTACTTACTATACGAAACGCGTCATACAAATATTTAGTTGAATTAGTAAAAAGTCAATATACTGGTGTTACATTTGAAACAGTCTAGCTCGAACATTTTTAATGGAAGTGAGTTTTCTAAAAATCCCTCAGACATGTCATTTTGCTTTGAAAAACATTTCTAACGTACCTATTTGTGGGAAATTGTTCAAGATTTTAAATTAGCTAAACTGAAATACTTGATTTCACTCAAATTAAAAGACCAACTGGTAACCTCACTGATATGATATCAATTGGGACAAGCAGATGTATGTTGTGTTTAGAAGCAGAATTCCAAGAATGTTAGCAATAGTCCAGGGCTGGACGAAATCGAGCCCTTTAAAGCAACAACATTGTGAGAACATGTGCATGCCTGGTGAAATTAAAGCCAAAGCCTATAAAAGATTTTTATGCGTAACAATTCGTCTTTGGTGTTGGCGCAGCGAGAATTCCGTCGCCGATTCACCGGTCTTCCGGCACCGACTGCGCAAACACTGCGCCGTTTGGCCACCAACCTTGAAGAGTATGGGACCACACGAGACGCTGCCAAGAGTGGCCGGCCCCGGAGCGCCCGTTCTGCCGAGAATATCGCCGCTGTAGCCGAGGATGTCGAGCTATCGCCAGAAACATCGATCAGACGACGTGCCTCGTAACTAGGCATCAGGCGGTCGTCCCTAAGGCGAATTTTGGTCAAAGACCTGCGCATGTTCCCGTACAAAGTCCAGTCCGTGCATCTGCTGCTGCTTGTCGACCGCCAAACGTGTGTTACCTACGCCCAAGCCATCCTTAATTCCGAGGACGAAGTGGACTATTTTTCGGCCAAAATTATAATGAGCGTTGAGGCTCATTTCCACCTCAGCGGGTACGTGAACAAGCAAAACTATCGCTTCTGAGGCACCGAACATCCACGAATGATGCACGAGGAGTCATTAAACCCCCTCAAAGTGACTGCATAGTGCACTGTTCACGCTGGAAGAGTCATCGAGCCATTTTTTTTCGAGGACGCCGCTGCTCAAACGACAACAATGGACGGTGCGCGCTATAGGGCCATGTTTACCTAGTTTTTTCTGCCGCAATTGAACGAATTGGGACTGGAGGACATGTGGTTCCAACAGGACCGAGCAACGGCACACACTGCGAGAGCCACAACCGATATTCTGAAGCGTTCCTGGGTCGCCTCATCTCTCCTTTTGGCGATTTGCACTGGCCCGCAATATCGCCCGATTTAACCGTTCCAGATTTTTTTTGTGGGGTTTTTTGAAGTCCCGTGTTTACGTGGATAAACCCGAGACCTTGGAAGCCCTCAAGGACAACATTCGGTACGAGTGCGAGAATCTGTCGCCCAAAGTTCTCGCCGAAGTGATGAAAAATGCCATAAAACGAGACGGTATAGCAATCAATTGTGACGGCGCCCATTTGGCCGATATCATCTTGTCGACTTGACCAATAAAATTCTAAAGGTTCAGATAAACATAATCAAAAAACAGAATCAAAGTTTTTTTTTTAGAAAATAAATGAGAGCCAAACAACATCGGATGACTCCTTTTGGCTCACCTTGTATATATATATATATATATATATATATATATATATATATATATATATATATTGATATATATATATATATATATATATATATATATATATATGTAATTATTTAATTATGACAAAAAATTCGATCAGAATATGAGGAGAATAAATCATAGATAGGGAATAGGCTCTTGAATAACTGTTTCTTGTTTTACTCATCATTAAACACATTGATTTTATCATAATAGGATCAGAATTTTATCTATTCTTTAGAATACTTTAGACAATTATTTCAGTGTTTATCGCAGTGTTTCAATATTGAAATATTTTCATTGCTTAATTTATTGTTAATGTGTTTAAGCACTCAGAGTGCCTTCTAGTCAAAACGTGTAGTTTTTAAATCACTTCTTCTTCCTAGTTGCTATCATGAAGTGCCACTACGAATAGGTATTTTACGGTAGGGTGTGTGCGATCACTTATACGGTCTTCACAGATTGAATTAAAAGAACTGATAAGACTAAATACAACAAGATGTATGTCTGTTGTTATGCAACTTGCCAGAGTAATATATTTTTCATAATGGGATGTCATTATCAGTATCTTCGTAGATTTTATATTGCCAGTGTGTTTGATCGATATGAAATTTCTTTAAAAGTTCCTAATAAACGAAATATTTAAGATGAAAGTTTTATGTGGGACACCTTATATATTGCGCCAAATTATTAGCTCTTCATATATTTGAACATAAAGTAAATGCAAAATGTCAACGAACAATCCTGCTCAAAATAAGCTTATATGATTAATGATGTCTCTCATTATTCCCAAATATAACCCCACCTACTATATATTCTATAACTAAATGCCACATGCTTCTCATTATAAAATAACTACATCTAAATAGCATAAATAACACATGCGCCTGTTATGATTAAATATCATTCATGACGTTAATAAACGACTCTCTAGATAGGCTACCGTAGCCTTCTAGTGAACTTAAAAATGGCAAAGAAAATGTGTGATTGAAATTCGAAATTACTTTCATGATTTCGCGAATAATAGGTATACTCGACTTTAGGTAGGTGTATCGAATCATACTTACTTTTCAGTTCTAAATAAATACTAGCTGATCTTGTTGAATGCCTGAGTATTTATCAGTGTTACTACTGTTCAGCAGTTACCACTGATTTTAGCCATACTTGGATGACTGGTTCATATTCTTGGATCTCGTAGAATACCTGCTCAGAAAAATTAGATACTATTGAGTTTATCGTGTATTTTATTCGTGAATTTCAGTATTGAGCAAATTGAGCATCAATATTATTACCTACTGTTTTTATCCTGGTCTAAAAAAATGTCTTCAAATGTTACTTCTAAATGTTATATATGCATATATATATATATATATATATATATATATATATATATATATATATATACTATATATACAGAGGCGCCGACTTATGAAAAATATTTGGGGGGCCCATGCTGGGGTCTTGCCGCAGGAAATTTTCTGAATTTTAAGATGAAAAATAGAGGAGTTTTGAAAATTTTTAAGCATTTTTAGAGTCATATGATCAACATTAGAACACCAAAACCTCAACTCTCGACACTCCGGGAAAACTTGAGGAAGCCCTGACACATTTTTTGGCGTTTGGAAAAACGAAACAAAACATAAACACGCACGGTATTTTCGTGAAATACAGAAATAATTATGCTTATATTTTATTACAAGAGCAGTGAATACATAGCTCTGAAAACACAGCGAATTTTATTCAAATAAATCCTCAACTATCAAGTTTAAAAGTAAAAAACATAAAATATTGCTGTCGCACAGTAATAGCACTCTTTGATTTAATAAGTGGAATAGCTAATTTTCAGTTTACTTGGAATAAGGCCGAGGGTTCATTTAATGAAAACAATATCTCAAAGTTTATTGCTTTGAAAATATTTAAGTATTATAAAATAATAAATATAAAACATATTTAAGTATTTGAAAATAACTAGTAAAAAATATAGTAATACAGTACTAAACTAGTACTTATATTTTCAAAATGAAAATTTAACATTATTAATGTAGGTATTTAAGTAATTCTCTCTTTCATAAAGATTTTTTATATTGCTCTAAATACCAATACTAGGGCTAGAGTGTGTTTAGAAAGGTGCAAATGTCGAACCTCTGACTACATTACTGAATATTAAGTCGTTGATGACTGGTCGGGTATCCGATTCCTCCAAAACATCTTGGTGGGCATGAAGAACATGTTCATGTCAATTGCTTCTGTCCCATTGTTGATGGGAGATATGACTTCAGACGTCTAAGGATCCTAAATTACCGTTCTGCTGTTGCAGAACGGTTACGTTAGCCGATATCCTAAAGTAAGCTAAAGTAAGCGCAGTCACTCAATGTCTAGGTCGTTTTTGAAAACTCAGTTGATTTTTCAAACTTTGTTTCACCTCTGTTTACTAATAGCAAGTACTCTTTGTCAATTGCAATGCCCTGTGTGAGTCCAGTTGATGCAAACCGCTCAGTAATGCAAGATTGCACCTTTTCAAAAACTTCAATGTAAAGAGGTTTGTAATATTCCTTAGGGGTTTTGAAAGTGTGCGGAGAGCTGGCTTCGATGTTTTCATTCTTCTTTGGTATTATACTCGATTCCGAGAAAGCAAAGGATCATCGTCTTATGAAGGTTTTTCTTTCAAACACAATTCCAAAAGTGTGTAAAACTATCACGCCTTCCATTGCGCATACAAATCAATCCCTATAATATTTTTTTCAGATCAGAAATACTTAGATGA
>JARQZK010003116.1:0-2500 GCA_030704885.1 Cynegetis impunctata | reverse complement strand
TAATTCTGCTCTACTTTTTTAATATTTTCCCGTGACTAATTTCTTTTCTGTTAAATAAATAGTACCCTATTATTATTATTTTCGAACATTACATAGGTAAAGGTTTCTGTAGTTTCCCTTGCCTTCTAATGATAACAATTTTGAATATTAATATTAGACTGAATAGCACGTAATAAATAACAAACAACAGCTACATCCGAAAGAAGTTTTAACAAGACAGATCAATCTTATCTATTCAATTTTTTCAAGTCAATAAATGTCAAAGAATTTTCAATTTTTTCAAACGTCTTGAATAACTATGAATGTCGTAGTGAAACGTCAACTTATTAATTAAATCGAGTTTTTTAAGATTCAACCAGCCTGTTATTGCTAATAATTATCAAAAGATTAAAAATAAATCACAGGCAACAACAATTCGAATAAATATATATATATATATATATATATATATATATATATATATATATATATATATATATATAAATATATATATATATATATATATAATTATATATATATATATATATGAAAAACTTGGTTCTCGGAATGAACCGCGTAAAAAGATTTGAAAAAATCTCGACCGTTTCGGCTCCTATTGCGAAGACCATCTTCAGGAGAATTAGAAGGAAAATAATTTCAGCAATACGTTGCCTCAATCTGCCTACTCCACGAATCGAATTAAGGAGGAAATCGGAAACAATACGATTGGCGTGGTCACAACCTGCCTTAACTCCCACCAAACCCGTACTGCTTCCCGTTCAACTCTGATGTCTCAACCTGCCTACTCTTCAGAGTCAACTGTCTATAGTAATATATATATATATATAGCTATATATATATATATAATAGTATATATATATATATATATATATATATATATACAAGAATTGTTTCACTTCTTCTGTGATGTAGACAAAAAAGGAGAAAGTAAGAGAAGCTGGAGAAGCACGATAAAAAATCTTTCGGCATGTGTTCTACATTTCAGTTTCAGTAATCTAAAAAAAGCAAGAACATTCTACGAGCATAATGATGGTTTTAATTGAATTTTCTTGAACATTTCATCATCATGGTGTAGATTATCCTGATCTTGGTGATCTGCTATGATATTTAAGTATTTACATTTAAATGCTGCTAAGGAAATGATAGTTTTAAACTCTCTTAAAAATCATCTATAGTAAAACATTTTATGGAGTTAGCTATATGAGTCCCAACGCCAACGATATTTCCAGCCACCCTTGAACAGTGAATGTTAGAAATATCAAGATGGTCACCACAAAAGATATTCGAAGACGAAACAGCGTTACATATAGGGGAAAGTGGGGGAATACCGCGCACCTAAGAGAAATTCTTAATAGTTCCACAACCACTGCTATGAAAAACATGAAATTGGTCTGAATACCTCGTATATTTAGTTAGAATAAAATTCTCGTGCACTAAGTTTATGTTTTTGATTCCCTTTTTTCTTAAATGTTTCAACTTATCAAGTTGAGCATTTGCGCGGTATTCCCCACCCCATGGGGTAAAACCGCGCATAGCGTGGAGGAAATTCGCGCATAGAAGAAATGAAAAAACTTAAGCTAAATACCTTATTTAAACAAAAAATAATAATGATAAATTAAGTTTTATCGTCTTTAATCAACTAAATAAGAAAATATTTCAGAAATAAAAACATTCAAAACTGCAATGCTCTCTTCTCATTTCTGCATGTTAATTTTTTATCACAAAAATCGCAAGAAAAGTTTTCTGCGGTATCCCATTCGCTACATTCCTGATTGCCCATCTTCCGCTTTGTCACATGATTTACTAAATCTTTTTCTTGTTGGAGAGAAAATGTACTTTTTCTTCCTAAACCATCTCTTGGTGATGCAAGTTTTTTGTTGTCTCGAAGTGTCGATTCTGGCATGTTGATATTCTAGCCAGCTTTACGAATTAGACATCCAGCATTAATGACTTCTATGGCACTTTTCAAGGCATCAGAGTTGCAGATTTGTTTTTCACTTTTTCTTTTTCAAGTTTCGTGGCATCTAGAAATATTTAAAAATAAATGATATCTTGCCATATGACTCAATGTTGGGTAATACCGCGCATAACGGCGCGGTATTGCCCCACGGGTAAACAACAATAACTAATCGCTCATATAAAAAAAGCAAACTGTAATTTTCTTCGAAAATACGCTCATATGTAAACAAATATACTACAGATCTAACACGAATAAAAAAATACCTATGAAACTAACCAAATTTACTTACCTTGCTTATTTTCATTTGGACCAAACTTATAGCAGCTTATGGCGGGTTTACATTATTCAACTGTGTTGATCAAGTCAGTTGAATTCAAGCGAAATCTGAATTGAATTATTGGTTTACACATTTTCAAGTGGATTGAATGCGATATCAGTTGATTAAAAATGGCGAAAGTGGTAATTTGCAGAGCAGTTCTCCAAACGGTTTCAGTTTTAGCCAGTGAATTAGCAGAAAAATTTAGCAAAAAAGAAAAAAAA
>JARQZK010003115.1:47500-64604 GCA_030704885.1 Cynegetis impunctata | reverse complement strand
AAATTTGTTAAAACACAAACTCAACGCCTGTAAGTGAGATTATGTTCGTCTATATTTTATCAAATTCATAAGCTTGTTAACCAATGTCTTGTAGCGCTCCTGATGATGAGATAAAGCAATCTCGAAAGCTCGAGCTGAAGAAAAAAGAGTAATTCACGTGTTTTATTGCTGCCATCCCAAGAACCTATAGTTTACTTAAATAACTCAGCAAAGATATCCAATTCATTGAATATATATATATATATATATATAAATAAATAAATATATATATATAAAAATAAAATATATATATATAAATATATATATATAAATATATATATATATATATATATATAAAATATATATATATATATATATATATATATATATATATATATATATATATATATATATATATATATATATATATATATATATATATATATATATATATATATATATATATATATATAGATTTTTTATAGAAAACTTGAAGAACTTTGGACCCGAAAAGGAAAAATGTACAGAAATAAACCAGTTATCAACAATAAAAATATTGATACCGTAAATTAGAAATAGAAATGTTGAAAAAATTATTTAAGTGAATGTTGGAATTGGTGTCTTTGAACTTCTATACATTTTGCACATATAAGCCGCAATTGTTCATGGGTGGCTATTCTTATTGAGTAGTGGTCCAGTTCTTCAAATGCTGTACTTACTCGTCTCATGCAGTATTCCATGGTGTCACTGCGGTATTATACACGTTATTTTTTACTGTTCCCCATAAATAAAAATCGAGTACTTATAGGTCTTTTTTTTTTTTTTTTTTTTTGTGAGAGGGGAAAATCTGTAATCAGATTTCCTTGCCATGATGGCAGGAGTATGTCGGGTTGGTAGATGTTTGGTGTTGGGTTACCGACCGACTAAAAACCCCTCTCTCTTCGTACCTCACGCCACAGGTGAGGCATCTCTCTGAACTAGTCCCCGGAAAAAAACTTATAAGTTTATAACATCAAGGACTGTTCTTACGGACCCTATATATCTTTCTTGTCCCTGACAGCCAATTCTCTTTCTCCATTCATCGTCCCGATTGCATGGGTCTACGACATTAGATGCATAAGATTTTTACTACTTGGACTCTAGCACGACGCAGTAATAGGTTTTTATCACAGGACGATATGTCAAAAGGTTACGGAACCCAGTCTTGTTTCCTACTAGGCGGCGGCATCATTCTGCGCGCGCCTGTCTTCCGACTCCTTGACCATCATAATCCGGGTAATACGTTCATAGAGAAAAGACCAGGTAGCCTCATCCTCCAGCATTAAGGGTATAATTTGTTCTACCTGAGGCATGTATCATAGGTATTCCTCCATTTCGCTCCGCCACTGCCTCCATCTGCCACACTCCCACATCACGTGTAAAGGTGTGTCGGGTCTGCCGCACATAGTGCATCGGTCGTCTTGCGTTTTCCCTATTCTATGAGTAAAAGACCCGAAGGAACCGTGTCCCGTTAAGAATTGGGTAAAGAAATAATTTGTTCTCCTGTGTGGGCAGTCGACCCAGGCTCTGACATCTGGAATCAGCCGCTTAGTCCATTCCCCCACTCCAGTCTGTTGTGTCCACTTCTGTTGCCATTTCAGCATTGTTCTTTTCCTCGCCATTCTTCTGTTGCCGGGCAGCCTTCCTCCGATAGTATAGAGGAAGCATACCTCTGCCACCATCAGGTCGAAGGGAGGGTAACCGGCTATGACTTGGACAGCCTCGGCCGATGTCGTCCTATAGGCAGATATGACTCTCAACAGGGCCCTCCGTTGGACAGAGATACACTGCTGTCTCTGCTTCACCTGTTTCAGTATGTCTCTCCACGCAGGGGCCGCATACAGCATAGTGCTCTGTACGACCCCGCAGAGTAATCTTCTTTTGAAGTACGACGGGCCTCCTACGTTTGGTAACAGCCTCTGTAGAGCTCCCAATTTCTCTATCGCCTTCCCCACGGTATAGGTGATGTGCTCGGAAAACGACATGTTTTTTTTAATTATCACCCCTAGGTACTTTATTCGTGGGTTCGGGGGCTTTTCTTTCCCCGCGATGTTAAAGTGTAGCCCTGATAGGCTTCTTGGGCCCTTCACCACCAGTAACTCGGTTTTATGTGTTGCCACCTCTAATTTTCTGCTGGACATCCAGTCTATTGCGAGTTGCACCGTTTCGCTCACCTTATTTTGGGCATCTGTCACGCTCACAGCTTCCATGACAAAGAGCAGGTCGTCGGCATACGCTATGGGATGGACCCCCTCAGCGTAATCTAGCTTCAGCACCCCATTATACATGGTGTTCCACAGGGTAGGGCCCAGAACCGAGCCCTGCGGAACTCCCATTTTGCAGCTTCTCAAGACCGATCCCATCGTAACACATCTGCTGCTGAAATAGTCCTCACAGCATTTGATGATGTAGGTGCTTAATCCTGCCTGTCTCAATTCCCTCAATGTATGCCTCCAGCTGGCCGTATTAAAAGCGTTTTTGATGTCCAGCGTAATGAGAACTATGACTCTAGCCCCCGAGTTCTTGACTATGGCCTTGAGTTCCATCAACGCCGATACCGTTGACCTGCCAGCCCTGAAGCCATGCTGGTGTGTCGAGATAATATCTCTTTCTTCCAGTTCCTCAACGATGCGAGTGACCAGTAATTTTTCGAACAGCTTACCCACACAACTAATTAAGCATATTGGTCTGAAGGCCGAGTTATCCTCCGTGTCCTTCCCTTTTTTCGGTAGAAGAACTACCCTCGCTTTTTTCCAAGCGTTTGGCATTTTTGGCCGCTTGAGACAACCATTGAATATTTGGAGAAGGAAGGCCGGTGAGTTCTCCACTACGTATCTCAAAGCCTCCACAGTGATATTATCCGGGCCCGGTGCTGTGACGGGCCGCATCGCAGCACTCGCCCTGCTCAGTTCCTCCCTAGTAAAGAGGGGAACCTCTTCCACTTCGTCATCCAGAATGTCTATTCCGTCATCAGTATCGGGGAAAAGCGTCGCCAGGATGGCGCTCCTCCTCTTCACCGAGAAAGTATAAGGGGCTGCCCCGCGACGGAGATGCCTTGCTGCGATGCGGTAACCCTCGCCCCAAACATCCTCATTCAGGTTTTTCAGCATAGTCTTCCAGCTATCCCTTTTGGATGCTCTTATCAGTTTTTGGAGGTTTTTCTTTGCTTCTTTCCAGTTATTTTCCCATTCGAGAGGGATCCCGCGATTAAGTGATCGCTGTCTGGTGGTTACTCGGCGGTATCTGGTGCAGATTTTGTGCGCCACTTCGATCGCTTCATTCCACCAGTACGGAACCTGCCTTGTTCGCTGTGCCGTTTGTGAAATAGTGGCTCCTCTGAACGCCGCAATCAGCTCATCATAGGCGTCATCAGGAGTTTGATCGCACTGGCCATTCATGGCTTCCAACTTTTCCTTAAATCTGACGGGGTCCAGTCTTGGAATTCGATGGCCCCTAGCTCTTCTCGCCTTTCCTCTTTTCTTGAAAGTTACATGCCCGTGGTGGGTAAACGAGTTATCAAAATGTATCTTCCAGCCAGTTACGGCTGACGCGCCCCCCTCCCCAACCAGGGTGACGTCTATACATGACCTAGAATTTCCCCTGATGAAAGTCGGCGAGCCATTATTGATCGCCACCGCCGAGACCTGTTCCATCCATTCACAGATGTATGCACCTCTGCGGTCCTGCACCCCGGATCCCCAGCTCGGTGACTTCGCGTTTATGTCCCCCGCAATAACAAATTTGCCTCCGCCCCGGGGCACCTTCCCGAACAGCTCATCGGCATACTGCTGGAAGGCCGCTAGATTTATATTTGGTGACACATACGCGCCCAATAGTACGAAATCTTCCACTTACGCTCGAACGTACCCCATTCCGAGCTTGACCTTATTGATCCTGATGGTTTTATTGCATATAATTATTGCCACGTCCATACGCTTATCGACCAGCCAGTTGTTACTTCCATACAGCTCTTAATTTGGCTCCGCAATCACCACGATGTCTACCTTCTCGGCAAGGGACTCTGCCCACATAAAATCGTGTGCCGCCCTTGCTCTACCCAGGTTTACCTGTAGTACCCGGAGCATATCAAAACCTGGGGCCTAAATGTCCCGTGGCTGCAGGACTCTACTGTAGGGACCGTTTCTATGAAGCACACAGTTCTATGACCACGCTCAGATGGGTCTGGATACACGTTGCCGGACAATTGCATATACCTTCTTTGAACACTTGATTTCCTGATACGCTGTTTGACGCCACCCCTCAATCCGCTAGGTGAGGAGCCACGACCTCTAAACCGCGCAAACACTGTATACGAAACACCACGTAAAAACATAAATAAATATATAAATAAGTGTATAAATAAAAACCTACTTATTATCACACGTAATCGATTATCACAGACTTTGTTCATCATTTTTGGGCGAGATTTTATGGAGCCTCCGTCTCCTCTATATCTCTCCTATTTCTCGTGCAAGTCCAGGTGGCCGTCCTGTGCCCAACTTCGCCGCAAACTAGGCACTCCGACTCACTCTTGCATTCTCTGGCTATATGACCTTCCTTTCCGCAGTTACGGCAAAGCCGCTTCCTGTCCACCCCAGTGCATTCCTTATGTACTTATAGGTCTGGGGAGCGAGGTGGCCAAAAATTTGGTTCGTTGTTGGCTATCCATCGATATCATAAGATAAGTTTTCCAGATAATTATTGACTAAATCAGCATAATGTGTAGGTGGCCCCCATAATGTTGATAGAAAAGGTTTCGAAAATGAACCAGGGGCAAGTTATCGAAATAGTCAACTTCAAAACTCATGTGTTTCTGTTTTTGAAGATATGGTGTCACAAATGTATCACATGTTCTTGAAATAACTTTATCACATTCTTCATAAATAATAAATACCTAAGTCTGAATAACCTTCGTTTGTATAATTTAACCGGGGTGCTATTACGATGATTTGAAATGTCAAATGCGATCGTGGCTCATTCTTGATTAAAGGCAAAATCGCCATATAAAAATATAAAATTGGCAATATTTCGGAAACTAAAAATTTTAAGTATAGATAACTATACAAAGTTACCTCCACTTTTGATGCTAAATACTACAAAATAAGAAAAATGGGGGGTTTCCATTCGAAAGAATCGATTTGTATCAGATTTCTGATTCTCATTTTAGATCTTATTTTTTGAACAACCTGTATGTTATACAAATTTTATACAAAATCTATTGATGCAAGTCCTTCTCAACAAGGAATCCTACCTAAAGTAAGTAATAAGAGCTTGCAATCGTCATTTTTGACATAAAAACTTGAATATGTCAAAAAGGATTAGACTTAGGTCTAGAACATGATGCATAAAATCTGCCTAGAATCTTGAGTATAATTCAAAAATATAATAACATATAGGGTGTCCCAATTGAAATAAGCGACTTATGGTCTATTTCTGGTATAACCGGAAATGACCAATAAATAAAAATATTGTAGCTGAATAGGCCCCAAGACATTTAGCCAGTTTTCAAAATTTCCAACTTTTTACATTCAGTTTCTGAGATATTGATCGATGAATTTCCTGGTGGTCCACACTATATAAAGACCTGGAAACGAGTGACGTTTTTTGAGTTGCTTGGTGAAGAAAAATTAGCTGTCAATTACTGATCGCCCAGTTGTGCTGCTTGTTGCCGGAAAATATCTATTTAGTAGTAATGCAGAGGTTTTCAAATATAGAATTAGCAGATATCCACTTGGTACGTATTTTATGCATTGGCAGAGCACGACGGTGCGCCAACCCATCATGGTGTGAATATTAGGAATTGGCTAGACAAGCGATTTCCTGGTAAATAGATTAGAAGAGGTGGTCCTATTCCGTCGGCACCCCATCGCCGGATTTAAATCCGCTATACTACTATTTCTTTGGGGCCGTATAAAAGATATAGTATACGCAACAGAAGTAGACAACGAGGAGGAGTTGTGTGAAAGAATAAGTTTGGCAAGGAATCAAACACAGCAAAACCATTTTGAAGTTTCGCAAGCTTCACATGCGATTACCCGTAGAACCCAAATATGCCTTTATGAGCAGAAACCTTTGCCTACTCTTCAGAGTCAACTACAGTTGACTCTGAAGAGTAGGCAGGTTGATACTTCACAGTTGACAGGAAGCTGTACAGTTGGTGGAGTAGGCAGGTTGAGACCACACAATCGTATTGTTTCCTATTCCTCCTACTTCGATTTGTCGGCAGATTGAGGCCACGTATCTGAATTATTTCCCTTCTCGTTCTCCTGAATATGACTTAACAAACGGAACCGAAACGTTGAGATTTTCGAATATTTTACGTGGTTCATTCCGAGAACCAAGTTTTATATATATATATATATATATATATATATATATATATATATATATATATATATATATATATATATATATATATATATATATATATATATATATATATATATATATATATATATATATTTATTTAATTATATATATATTTATATATATATATATATATATATATATATATATATATATATATATATATATATATATTTGTATATATATAAACACATATAAACTTACCTTGTGGCATCATTGTATATATGTATTGGCAATGTGGCATCCGACTTTGGGTGCCAGATTGTTTTTGTCGTTTGAAGTCGTCATATAGTTCAGTAGGTATTGCTAAACCATATACCAAAAAATTAAGTTGGTGCCACATTTACACTGAAAACTTTGAACATACAATTTAGTTCAGTGAATTTGAAATAGATGGCGCTCCGTCATATACAAATTGTATGTTTGACATAATTGATGTGATTTAAGCCCATTTTGATTACACCTCTAAGTGGCACACGTAATATTGCATCGCTGAGCGGACATGTTATCAGATTAATTCGTGCTTATCTTACAAGAATGCTGAGGCAAGTAAGACTGATGATAAAGTGAGCTCAGATCAAGCTAAACAGATTTGGATTTCGCCTTGAATCTAATATGCGTGATTGACACCTAGATTTGTTGACTATATCTGAGAGAATTGAAAAAATAATGGAGATGGTTGAATTGAGATGGAATTGGAAGGTTAGGTATCGTATTAATTATTGATATGTGAAAATGTAGGAGAAACGATGTTGAGATAATATTATAAGCGCGAGCTATATTACAAATTTTTTTTTTCAAAAACATCAGTTTTCTTTACGCATTATTTTCAAAATGCAGAGTGTTGAATATTTCCAGTTGTTAATCTGCCATTTTTCAATATGCTGAGAAGAGTTTTTTTCACAATGTTATAAAATAGCAGTTATGTACAGGCTGTCTAGATTCATATCTCTTATTACGGAGTTCTCGGTTATTGGTAGAGATAAATGATTGCGGTTTACTATGATTTCGAGTATATAACCTGCATTAACAAGGTGGCTCTGATTTGAATACACTATATGAAGATGTAGAAAAACTTTATCAGATTGATTGAAAAAATTTGAATGATCGCAAATAATGTACCATTCAAATTTCAGTTTGATTATAATTCTGAGGAGACAACTTTTCGTTAATTTGTCGCAAGTCTTAAATATCGCGAATAGAAGTTAAATAATTCGAATGAAAATTGCAATTCAAGAAACTTGTTTTTTGATTTCGAAATCTTAATGCAGTCCTGACCGTTTCGATTCTAGCGCTCATAACCTTTTGAACACATTTATTTTCGAATGACCTAGATCAAATAAGATACTATCTTATATTTTTTCATATAGATCAGGTAGAAATTGATACAATTATTAATTAGATCAGATATCAGCAGCCAGAAGTCGCTCTCAGAGATGGAAGCATGGTTGTGTGCAATATTTATTACAACAAACATCAAAATGAAACCTTCGAAGGTTGCTAAGAAATATTTTTATTTCTTACCGTATACCGTATATAACGGTTCTGATTTTTGGCATCGTTTTTGCATTAAAATTATTCAATATCATACCTACGCGGACGCCAGCAGTGAAAGCAAAAAAATTCTATGAAATATCTGAAGTAGTTTCAAGCAAACCTAGGAGAATTATGATTTCCTATAAAAATACTATTGAAACAACAGTATCTAAATTGAGATATTTATAAAATCAATTTTTGTTACTGTTAAATTGATATATGAAGGTTCGCTGAGTACTATCCGAAAAATTACAGTTTGAATTTTTGCAATCTTTTAATAAAACAAATTTCATTAAGATACATGGTGTTCTATCACACCATATTTATTTCATTTTCAAATTATCGCATCCAGAAGCAATTTTTTGATGTAAAACAAGTTTTAATTTTTGCCATAGTCTATTATAACAGAATTTTTTATAAATATATGGTACACTGCCGCTTTTTCGTAAAATATGAATTATTGTTGAAATGTCTTTTCCAATCTCAGTGAATTGGTTCTCTTTTTTTTTGTCTCACTCGCCTTTTGGCATAAAAAGTTTGATAAAAAATCCTAATAAAAATACAGGATTTTGAAATACATACTTATATTTAATAATTTTCGCATATCCAACTTGAAATTTTTTTCATAAATTTCCTTCAGAAATTTACCCAAATTTCACAAAATATTATGATATCAATTTCAATTTCAGAAGGCCTTACATTTTCTTTGAAAAAATTCTTGTATCATACGCATACCTAACATATTTGATATGAATGTTTAAGTAAGTAGGTGTCGAAGGCTACAAAATAAATTGTAAATTGTTCTTAAAACTTCAACACCCTGTATATCTGTACCTGCATAAGTGTTTCCGGCCACATGTTTCAACCACCTGAAGTAACTGACCGTACGCAATCTTAAGGACGTACTTTTACTTGCTTTGAATTTTCGACAATACACAATACAAATACGATAGATACATTTTTGAAATATATAAACTAAATCAACCTTAACAAGCTTTTCTAATATAAACTCATTCAAAAATGTGATAAATTAATTAATCCATTTTTGAAGTTTGGCAATCCAATTTAGAAAATGTTCACACCGACTGATTAACTATGATTGAAAAAAAGAAATTCACTGCATTTTGTACATGATTGTATTTCAAATAATATTAATCAGATTTATTAGGATTACTCAAAGGTTTCTATTGTGAAAATTTGAATCCGATTCGATGAGTCATGATGACTAAAATGTTCATATTGTGAAAAACAATGTGAATTCAATGATTTTTGAATGTACTCAAATGTTTCTACTGACAAAAAGAATGAATAAATTGAGATATCAATTTTCAAAGTAGCACCATAAATCCGACAACCCCGCAGGATGCCTCTTTTACCAGTATCATATGTATATATATATATATATATATATATATATATATATATATATATATATATATATATTTTATATATATATATATATTATATATATATATATATATATATATATATTATATATATATATATATATATATATATATATATATATATATATATATATATATATATATATATATATATATATATATATAATATATATATATATATATATATATATATATATATATATATATATATATATATATATATATATATATATATATATATATATATATATATATATATATATATATATTTATATATATATATATATATATATATATATATATACATAAAATTACACACAGATCTTCAAAAAGAAGAATTTAAAGAAGCAGTTGAATTCTGCCTTAAATCTACATATTTCACATATAACGACTCATTCTTCTCACAGGTTTTTGGAACAGCAATGGGGTCACCCATTTCATCAACTGTAGCTAATTTAGTTATGGAAGAACTCGAACAAAATGTTCTAAGTAACTTAAAAAACAAACCTTATTTTTTTAAAAGATATGTCGATGATTGTATTGGTGCAATAAGAAAAGAACTCACACAAGAACTATTAAATGCTTTCAATTCTTTCCATGACAAACTAAAATTTACAATAGAAGTGGAAACACAAAATAAAATAAATTTTCTAGACGTCTCGCTAATAAAAAATAATGATGGTACTATAATAACTAATTGGTTCAACAAAAACACATGGACAGAGAGATATTTAAATTATAATTCCTTAGTACCAAGAAAATACAAAAAATGTGTCATCATTGCTCTTACTGATAGAGCCATTAAATTATCACATGGACAATTTAGACCTGCAAACTTGAATAAAATAAAAAACGTATTGACTAATAATGACTATCCAAGTGAATTTTATGAGCCGATAATCAAGAAAAGAATTCATCAAATTTATAATAGCGAAAGAAATAGAGACACACAAGACAATCATGACAATTATGTTAGTATGGAATATATACCTCAACTATCTGAGAAAATAAATAATATGTTAAAAAAGTATGACATTAAAGTATGCAATCGTCCAAATAATTCCACAACCAAAGTATTCACTAAATTTAAACCTAAAATAAATAACAAAGATAAAACGCACACCGTATATAAGGTAAATTGCAAAGAATGTGATGCTTGTTATATAGGAAACACAAAACAATATCTGCATAAACGAATGTATGAACATAAATATTCCATCCAGACAAACAAAAAATGTACTGCATTGGCCAAACATAAAATTGAAAAAATACACCAATTTGACCTAAATAACCCCGAAATTCTGACAGAAGAAAAAAACCATTATAATAGATGTATTTTAGAAATGATAAATATTCAAAAGGAAGAAACGAGAACAATAAATTCAAGAACTGACATCGAAGAATTTGGTAAAATATATCATAATATTTTACGTGAGACATAATATTAGGAAGAAAGAAGCAGGGAAAAGGAAAAAAGATATACACACTCCGAGAAGATTCAATCGACGAACCGATAACAGAACCGATTTTTTGTACAACCTGGCATAATTCACTTTGAATATTATAATTTAGTATATGTTTGTATTTGAGAATGGCTGGACGGCCGAAACGCGTTATACATGTAAAAAGTGTTATATTTTTAATAAACCTCAGTTTAATATGACCTCATACCAGTAAAATATTATTTAATTAATAAATTAGGTCAGTTACAAAATTATCAAAAAAAATATATATATATATATATATATCTTATATAAATATATATATATATATATATATATATATATATATATATATCTATATATATATATATATATATATATATATATATATATATATATATATATATATATATATATATTTATATATATATATATATAAATATATATATATATATATATATATATATATATATATATATATATATATATATATGGTCGATAGTCGTTCGAGATAGACGTGTTTTACTTGGTTCGTGTTTGATACTTCGGTTTTCTTAAAGTTCTAGTTTTTTAAAGTGAGTTGAGTCCTGAGAATTGTTGTGAAGGTGAATTGTGCCACGGTCCCTTCAGGGCTGTTTTTGCGCTCTAATTAAAGGAAAAAAAACAATATATAAACACTGTGATTCTGTTGCTGGTGACGTTCATTTGTTTTGAAAATCTTACTTGAAAGGTGAAATTTCCAGACTGATCTGAGAACAGCTGTAAAGCATCTGGCGGCGTTTTCGATATCAGTAGAGAAGAACTAGAAATCAAAATCGATATTATTTGAGAAATAAAGGTGACCATACACTTAAAAGGTCACAGCCAACAAACTCTCAACTTTTAGAGGAGATTAGAAAGCTGAGAAGTTTTGTTGAAGCTAGCGAAGTGAGAGTTTTGATGCAGATTGAATCAAAATTAACAGAAAAGATCAAGACATCAGAAAAGGAAAACTCAATTTTGCAAGAAAAGGTGGAGCTACTAGAGAGACAAAATAAAAAGAATAATATTATTATATTTGGCATCAAGAATACTTTACCGGATATATCGGTTACAAACATATGCAATAAACTGAACACCCTACTTAATTTACAATTAACAGTTGATCAGATAAATAACTCCTATAGCTTGGGTAACTCACCACAAGCACCGGTTGAAGTGGAATTTTTATCGACAATCACAAAATTACTAGTACTGAAAAATTGTTCAAAACTAAAGAGTACTAATATTATAATTTCACACGATTTAACGACATCTCAACGTGAAGTAAACGACATACTTAGAAGACATATAAAAAGAGTCAAAACTTCTGCAAATAGGTGTTATATAAAAGGTGCTAAACTATTCGTCGATAACGAAATTCTTTCTGCTGAAGACATACTAGCCTATGAGAGGACTGAAACTAATAGCTGTAATACTGTCCATACAAACAGCGCTCCTGGTACACCCACTGCAAACAACTTCAAAACTCATTCAGCACCGGTCTTGCAAGATCAACTAGTGCTGAACTTGGAAAAGCCCAAGAAAGGAGAAAATTCGAAAACTCAATCGAAGCTGCCAGACTCTACTCCTAAAGCAGAAGCATACGAACATAACAGTGTTAAAGCCAGAACACGGTTTGGTTCTACTAAATCTAATAAATAATTGATTTTTGGTCTTAAGTAAAAAAAAATAAAATGAATGCATATATTCAACATTATAAGCAGAAAACTGTAGACACTAGGATCGTTAAAAGTATCTCTGAATTCAATACAGTATATTCAGAGGAGACGGTTGGCAAATTTAATATAATTCACTTAAATATACGTAGTCTTAGTAAAAATTTTGATAGGTTGTGTATATTTTTAAATAGTTTTAAACTGGAGTATGATATAATCGTTTTGACGGAAACGTTTCAACTTGCTGGTTCTTTGGATGTGTTTTCACTGGTTGGGTATGATATTCTATATAATAATGGAATAATTAATAGAAATGATGGTATAATTATTTACATCAAATCTTCATTTAATTATAATTTCGAAACCACATTAATCGCTGATCATAAAGTAGCTGAAATGTATATCTCTTTAAGAGATGGTAACCTTTTTTTAACTGCAATTTACAGATCACCAAATTCATTTACATCACCAGATAAGTTCAACTTGGAACTACTGAGATATTTAGAAAAAAACAAGAAACACCAGACGCATATTATAGTAGGTGATATGAATATCGATTTGCTTAGTGGTGAGGAACATGCTGAAAATTATAGGAACTGTTTAAACACCTACAATTTCGAATCATATATAAATAAGATTACAAGACCTGCAAGTAAGACATGTTTAGATCACTTCTTCTCTAAAGCAAATAGAAATATAAAAGGACAGCACTGTTTTATTTTTGTGAACGATATAACGGATCACTTTCCAATAGGGTTAACTGTGGATACTGACCGGAGAACTACAAATGAAGAAAAGTTAAACTACAAGAGCTATTTAAATCATGTTAAACTAAAAACCGATTTACAAAATTAAAAATTGGAAGACATGTACAGACTAAAGAATATAAATGGAGCATTCGACGCTTTCGTGAACAAATTGATGTATCATATAGATAAAAATACAAAATTGGTGAAAATGAGAAAAAATAAACAGTTGATAAGAAAACCATGGATGACTAAAGGTCTAGCCAATTCCATTAGAGAAAAGAACAATCTATACTCATTAATTTTGAAAAACCCTGAAAATAAGGAAATTAAAGAAAGATATAATAGATACAAATGTAAAATTAAATCCTTAATAAACATAAATAAGAAAAATTATGTGAATACTTTAGTACAAAGAAGTGAAGGCTCTTCTTCAGCTTTGTGGGACTGTGTGAACAAGATTTGTGAAAAGAAAAAACCTAAAACAAAAATCGAGAAAATAATGGGAAATGGGCAAGAATTAACAGCCGCTATTGATATAGCAAATAACTTCAATGGCTACTATACCGAATTGGGACAGAACTTGGCAAATAACATATTACCTCCAGATGACTTCGAAGAACATTTAGCCAATATCGATAATACTATGTATGTACATAATACAACTGAAGCCGAAGTAAAAAATGTAATATATACACTAAAATCTAAAAAAGCACCTGGTTGGGATAACATCAGAGTTGAAACCATTAGGGAAATAAGAGATGAAATTTCACAACCGTTAACTTATCTACTAAATAAAAGTTTAAATGATGAATGCTTCCCAGAATGCCACAAAATTGGAATTGTTAAGCCACTATATAAAACTGGCGACAAAACATTGACCCAAAATTATAGGCCAATATCGCTGCTGTCAGTTTTTTAAAAAATTTATGAAAAAATACTAAAAACTAAAATAACCAAATTTTTAAATAAATTTCAAGTACTTAATGATAATCAATATGGGTTTAGAGAGAAAAAATCGACAGAGGATGCAATACACGCTTTAATCTTCCAACTATACAATGCTTTAGATACGAGAACACCTGCAATTTGTATCTTTATCGACCTCTCTAAAGCTTTTGATACGGTGTGTCACAAGCGTTTACTGGAAAAGATTAAATTTTATGGACTACGTGGAAAAATCTATCGTATAATTGAAAGCTATCTAAAAAATAGAAAACAATATGTGGAAGTCAATGGAGTATTGAGTGAGCCAAAAACAATTATCTATGGCGTTCCACAAGGGACTGTACTTGGACCTCTTCTCTTTACCCTATATATTAACAGCCTGATGACATTGAATACAAAAGGTGAAATAATAAGTTTCGCAGATGATACAGTCATAACTTACAAGTCAAGAAACTGGCAAACGCTGAAAGTGGAAATTGAAGATGATTTTAAGGCAGTTAGAAGATGGTTTCAACTGAATAAACTAACGTTAAATATGGAAAAAACTAAATATCTACCATTTACATCTTATATAAATAATTTGCCGAGTCTTGGTCCAATGTATGTTGATGAAAACACTAAAATTCCTGAAGCCTCGTCAATTAAGTACTTGGGTATTATTGTGGATAGGCATCTGAAATGGGATCTACAAGTTAAAAACATAACCAATAAACTCAGAGGGTTGCTACATAAATTTAGGTACTTACGCGACTTTTTAGATGAAACCCAGTTGAAAACTTTATACTTGTCTCTGGTACAGTCGCATCTTACGTATGGAATTATTGGTTGGGGTGGTGTGGCAGATTGTCATTTGAAACAGTTGGAAAATATACAGAAATGGATAATAAAACTTATTTTGAAAAAGCCAGTGATTTACCCCAGCGATGCGCTTTTTACGGAGAGTGCTTTTTTTGACATGAGACAATTATACTGCCAAAACATTCTAGTAAACATCTTCAAAAGAAATATGAATATACTTTTTCCACGACATAATTACCCTACCCGACGTAAATGTACTTACCTCACAATGAGCTCAAAGACCATTGGACAACGATGTGCGACTTATTTTGCGCCAAGACTCTTCAATATGTTACCAAATGATATTAAGGAAATAAATAAACTGCCACGTTACAAATATTCTGTAAAAAACTGGATATCTAGTAAAAACAGACATATTTTTGATGATTTAGTTAATTTAAGGTATCTAAAATAATTTATTTGATATAATTATATTTGAAATATTACAAAATTTTATCCCAATTTCAAAATTAAACGCAAAGCTAAAACGCTTACTACCCGATTAAGACCTTAACTACCGAATACGTCTACAACATTGGGACATCCTGACTTTGACCACAACTCACTATTAAGACCTGTCACTTTACATTGTATTATCAATAAATCATGTTGTTTTATGTTATTTTATTTTTATGTGGTTTATACATATTATTATAGGTTTTATAACTCGCGCACAGGCATTATATGCCTCAGCGAGGTATCAATGTTTATTCTTAAGGATTTGTAGTTGAAATTGTTTTTGTCAAATTGTATTGTATTTTTATGAATAAACATTATCATTATCATTATCATATATATATATATATATATATATATATATATATATATATATATATATATATATATATATATATATATATATATATATATATATATAAATATATATATATGAGACAAAAAGAAGAAAACCAATTCACTAAGATTGAAAAAGACATTT
The DNA here is from genome assembly GCA_030704885.1 of Cynegetis impunctata. Classification (NCBI taxonomy): domain Eukaryota; kingdom Metazoa; phylum Arthropoda; class Insecta; order Coleoptera; family Coccinellidae; genus Cynegetis; species Cynegetis impunctata. The sequence continues at coordinate 48,671 of JARQZK010003115.1, read as the reverse complement.
CAACAATAATTCATATTTTACGAAAAAGCGGCAGTGTACTATATATTTATAAAAAAATCTGTTATAGTAGACTATGGCAAAAATTTAAACTTGTTTTATATCAAAAAATTGCATCTGGATGCGATAATTTGAAAATGAAATGATAATGGTGTGATAGAACACCATGCATCTTAATGAAATTTGTTTTATTAAAAGATTGCAAAGATTCAAACTGTAATTTTTCGGATAGTACTCAGCAAACCTTCATCTATCAATTTAACAGTAGCAAAAAATTGATTTCATAAATATCTCAATTTAGATACTGTTGTTTCAATAGTATTTTTATAGGAAATCAAAATTGTCCTAGGTTTGCTCGAAACTACTTCAGATATTTCATAGAATTTTTTTGCTTTCACTGCTGGCGTCCGCGTAGGAATGATATTGAATAATTTTAATGCAAAAACGATGCCAAAAATCAGAACCGTTATATACGGTATACGGTAAGAAATAAAAATATTTCTTAGCAACCTTCGAAGGTTTCATTTTGATGTTTGTTGTAATAAATATTGCACACAACCATGCTTCCATCTCTGAGAGCGACTTCTGGCTGCTTATATCTGATTTAATTAATAATTGTATCAATTTCTACCTGATCTATATGAAAAAAATATAAGATAGTATTTTATTTGATCTAGGTCATTCGAAAATAAATGTGTTCAAAAGGTTATGAGCGCTAGAATAGAAACGGTCAGGACTGCATTAAGATTTCGAAATCAAAAAACAAGTTTCTTGAATTGCAATTTTCATTCGAATTATTTAACTTCTATTCGCGATATTTAAGACTTGCGACAAATTAACGAAAAGTTGTCTCCTCAGAATCATAATCAAACTCAAATTTGAATGGTACATTATTTGCGATTATTCAAATTTTTTCAATCAATCTGATATAGTTTTTCCACATCTTCATATTGTGTATTCAAATCAGAGCCGCCTTGTTAATACAGGTTATTTACTCGAAATCATAGTAAACCGCAATCATTTATCTTTACCAATAACCGATAACTCCGTAATAAGAAATATGAATCTAGACAGCCTGTACATAACTGCTATTTTATTACATTGTGAAAAAAACTCCTCTCGGCTTATTGAAAAATGGCAGATTAACAACTGGAAATATTCAACACTCTGTATA
>JARQZK010003115.1:7500-42500 GCA_030704885.1 Cynegetis impunctata | reverse complement strand
TTTATATGTAATAGAAAACAGTAAATACCTACATTTTACTTAAAAGTTAATATTATTGAGAACAACCCAGAACCTATAAATGTTAACCAACCTCCCTGCTAGCCAGGGCATAAATATTTGTTAAATAGGGGGTTGGTTACATAATTGGCGTCCCAACGTAAAGGGCCTAATTTTCTTTAAGTTTTTGTTCTGGTTGGTTCTCAGTGATAGTAACTTATGCATGAGTTTATGATTAGTGAATTGCCTTCGTTATCTAAAATTTCTTGATTAATATTTTCTTTTTCTAAATTTTGAATTATTGCTTTTTATATTTGTTTTCACTTTAAATTACTTAGACTCTTTCTTTGATATTTCGTTGACATTTTAAATACCTAACGTTAAAATTTATCTTTGTCGTATAACTTTTATTTTGACTTTAGTGCTCTGATTATTTCAATATGTCGTTAAACCCTAACTTTCTTAAGGCTCATGAACTAACTTATGAAGTATCAATTCGGTTAGGAAATAAGGTTAATGAAACAGTAGATAGAAATCGCAAAACGTTAAGGGGAGCTCTCTCACAAGAAGGGGCTAACCGAAGTTTTATGTCTTTAGTTGATGTCTATACATTTGAGGAGAATGTCGCAGAGTTAAAACTTTCTTTTAAGAATATCGTAGACCTAATAGCGAATCTTACAAGGACTTCTTCAGGTGATGATTTCAATAGAATCGTTACTCGGTTAACTCATTGTTCAGGTCGAGTCCATCGTCTACAACCAACAGATGATATTGAGACATCACAGAAGTTAGACTTGTTGTCTGAACTGTTAGGATTAGAGTCTGATTTATCAGAAAAACAATTTTTTGTCAATAATCCTGCGTCATCAACCCCAACGAAAAGTTCACTTCCTGTTTGTGATTTAAATAATTCAAGTTTTGGAAAAAAGTTCCAGTTTATAAGTGGGGTATTAAAAAGTTTTCTGGCCGAGAACCATTAATTCCTTTTTTGGAACTAGTGGATTCTTTGAAGTTATCACGTTGTTGTTCTGATAGTGACCTTTTTGAAGCTGCTTCTGATTGCTTTCAATTAGATGCATGGACATGGTGGCATAACCACTATATTAGAAAATCTTTTAGTAATTGGTCAGAGTGAGTTTCGGGATTGAAACAAACCTTTTTACCTGCTAATTATGATCAACTTTTACTTGATAAAATTAAATCTAAGAAACAACAACCACGAGAATCAGTAACTGTTTTCATTAGTTCATTAGAAGCCCAATTTAATCGTTTAAATGTACATCCTTCAGATAAAGAAATGACTGATATTATTAGAGTTAATTTATTACCAGATTTTGTTAGAGCTTTAGTGTTACATGATGTTAATGACTTGCCCTCTTTGATTTTACTTTGTGAACGCATCGAAGACACATTGGCTTTAGATATAACGTCTAAATTTTCAAAGAGGTTAAATGTTTCTGAAATATCTTCTAACTTTAATGTTACTTGTTGGAATTGTCGAAAATCTGGACATAAATATAATAGTTGTAAAAGGCCAAGAAGAAAATTTTGTTATGGTTGTGGTGTTGAAGGTTTTATTAAACCCAATTGTAAGAATTGTCAAAAAAACTTACAAGCTGGGGAATTTATGGCAGAAAGTTCCAACCAGCCAAACACTTCAAAGCACAATGCCGCAAAAAGTTTTTCAAAAATAAACAAAAATTAACTATTTCTCCTGAAAAAGTTAACTATTTTAGTCGTAGTGATTGGCTTCTTACAATAAAAAATTTTGATCTCTCAGGTAACATCTCTGAAAACAATAAAGTTCCACAATCACAACCAACAAGTATAATAGATAATACAGTCTCTATTGCACCCTTACTTGACTAACATGTACATGATAACAGGCCATATATTAACGTAACTATATCTAATGAAATTGTTTCTGCACTACTCGATAGTGGCAGTAACGTCTCAGTTTTAGGATCTTCGTTTTTCTATATTTTGAAAAAACTTAATTTATCTATTGATTACGAGGTTTCAGTTAGTTTAACTACAGCTGATGGTCAGGCACAAAATACCTTAGGATATGTAACTCTACCTATTAGTGTTAATAATATTGTCAAAGACATCAAGGTTTTAGTAGTACCATCTATATCTCGCAAACTGATTTTGGGAGTGGATTTCTTAAAGCTCTTCAATCTTAAAGTTGACTTTTCTAAATTCACTTACAATACATCTTCACTTTCAACAGCTTCTCTTCATGCTATTAAATCTATCGATAACTTATCTGGCTCTCAACGAGAAGAATTGCATGATATTGTTGATTTGTTCAAAACAATAGGACCTGAAGATAAAATAGGCAGAACTCATTTATATACACATCACATTAAAACTGAGGGTGGCCCTATTAAACAAAGACAATATCCATTATCCCAGCTATGCAAACCATTCTGAATAAAGAGGTAGATAATATGCTAAGCCCTGATATAATTAAACCAGTAAATTCATATCCACCTTGGTTGTCTCCACTTTGGTTGGTGGACAAAAAGAATGGTACTCATAGAGTTTGCTTTGATGGTAGAAAACTGAACAATATTAGTGTACCTGATAGTTATTCTATGCCTCTTATCGACACAATTATTAGTAAAATTAAAAACACTTCATTTTTGAGTTCTATAGATTTAAAGTCTGCTTTTTTTTAAATTCCGTTGGACGAGGAGTCCAAATTAAAAACTTCATTTTCTGTTCAGGGTCGTGGTCTGTTTTGCTTTAACGTATTACCTTTTGGTCTCAATAGTTCTGCTCAGGCAATGTGCAGATTGATGGATGTAGTTATTGGTCCATCTTTGGAACCTTATGTGTTCTACTATCTTGATGATATCATCGTGGCTACACCTGATTTCGATACTCACCTTGCAACTCTGAGAAGGTTATTTAAGCGTCTTAAGGAGGCTAATCTAACAATTAATTTTGATAAATGTAAGTTTTGCCGTCCGTCACTTAAGTTCTTAGGATTTTTAGTAGATGAACAGGGACTACGAACAGACCCCGAAAAGGTACAATCCATTTTAGAGTATCCAATACCAACAAACACTACTCAGATCAGGCGTTTGATCGGTCTAGTTGGTTATTATCGTAGATTCCTTAAAGACTTTTCAACTATCTGTAGTCCAATTTCGGACCTCTTAAAGGGCCGAAAGAAAGGTCAAACTATTTGTTGGACAAAGGAGGCTAACGAGGCACTTATCAAAATTAAATCAATATTAACTTCCACACCAATCTTAGCTAGTCCCGACTTTAGTAAACGATTTTATCTTGCCTGTGATGCGTCAAATGCTGGTGTTGGGGAAGTACTTTTTCAAGAAAATGATGGCTTGGAACATCCTATAGCATATTTCAGTAAAACTCTGAGCAAATGTCAGCGGAAATATACAACCACCGAAAAAGAATTGCTTGCTATTCTTCTCTCCATTGAACGTTTCAGACCATACATTGAGGGAACTGATTTTACTGTAATTACAGATCATTCAAGTCTTATTTGGCTCAGTACGATGAAGAATCCATCACCTAGAATTGCTAGATGGATCTTGAAGCTATCCGCTCACAGATTTCAGATAGTACATCGTTCTGGAGTACTTATGAATGTTCCTGACTCCCTTTCACGAATTCCTGAAGCGTTAGAAAATGCTGTTTTGGACTTGTCTACTTTAAAACCTGATAAATGGTATCGTGGGATGCTTAGTAAAGTATCTTCTAGTCCTCATCTGTATCCTGATTTTAAGATCGTTGGTAAAGTGTTATATAAACATATATTGTCTAGATCAAAGTTCTCAGACGAGGGTTCTGAGTGGAAAATTGTAATACCTAACGACAATAGATCCGAAATATTAAAAATGTATCATGATGACCCTTTGGCTGGACATCTAGGCGTTTTTAAAACGTTATCTAGAATTTTTTCCTTGTATTATTGGCCAAAGATGCGAGAATCAGTTCTCCGCTATATTCAAAACTGTAAAATTTGTGCATCTTGCAAGGCAGATAACCTACCTCAAGCTGGTCGAATAGGTAAATATCGTAATGTCAATTTTCCATTCCAGTTAATATCCGCAGATCTGTTAGGTCCATATCCAAGATCTAAAAACGGAAATCAATATGTGTTAGTGGTAACTGATTGGTTTACCAAATTTGTCTTAATTCAGCCTTTACAGAGAGCTACCTCAAAAGCTGTTTGCAAGTTTATTGAGAATCAAGTCTTCTTGTTGTTTGGTGTACCTCAAATAGTAGTAGTCGATAACGGAGTACAATTTACTTCTAATGATTTTAAAAACCTAATTAAAAAGTACAATGTTCAAAAGATTTGGTATAACGCCCGGTATTTTCCACAAATTAATCCCAGTTGGCTCCCAAATTTACACCGTGTATAGTTGAAAAGGTTTTGTCTCCGTTAGTTTGTAACTTAGAGGACTTGAATGGAAATAATCTTGGCAATTTCCACGTATCACATATTAAGCATGACATCACAAAAGATATCGCAGACACTACAGATTAATGATTCCTTTTAGTTTAAATTATCCTATTCCCTCACCTTCAAAATTTTGTTTAGTGTACATTTTATCTCAAATTTTACTGGCAACTATCAAATATACATGTATCTTTATCTTACCTTTATCTTGTACTATTTTGTACTTATATACCTTATCTTTATCTAGTACTACTTAGTACCTATGTACCTTACCTTTATCTTATCTTTACCTTATACTATTTCGTACCTATATACGAAATAGGTTTCTGAGTTTACTCATTTTTCTTGTATATATGGTTGCCTATTAATCAACTGAAGTTTATTTACGCTATGCAGTATCTAATTATAAATCTGTGCGTAGCTGCTAATTTACTTTGGATTTTATAGAATCATGAGTCTTTTAAAGATTCAGTTTTTTTGGTATTGTACACAAAAATTTTTCCTTTTTATCTTTGCAAGTTAACTACTTGCTGGCGCCCTATTATCTTTCCTATTACCTATTATATTTCCTATTACCTATTATCTTTTCTGTTACCTATTATCTTTTCTCCTATTACCTTTATCGCTTCCTTTAGTTTTTTGTTTATTAATTGATCTGTAGAAAGAATGACCGTAGAGTATTATCTAAGCAAAACATCCGACGATTACATGATCAGAAGTTTAATTTTTTTTGACTGAAATTAGTATAGTATTCTGTTGTATCATTGGGCCTGTGGAAATTTCTTTTTTGAAATTCCAGGCGGTATTATCTTGTTAAATTGGATCTCCAGTTCAATGAGATATTACTTGGTTGGGTGGGATACATTATTTGAAGTCTATAACATCGAGACCTTAACTTTCATTTCTTATTTTTTTTTGGAATACTATCCTTTTTAAGTTTTAAGTCTTTTAGTTTTTTCAAAAATTTGGCTAACAACTTATAGTAACTCATAAATGAACTGATTAACTGTTTTGATTACTTTCGAATAACTTTATAGGAATATACATTTTGTCTCTTGAAGTAGTTGTTGAGTGTACCTTTTGCTGAAATATATTGACATAATTATCTTATCTTAAATTTACCTGTATGTCAATATTAATTTTTAGTACGTTTGGTTTTGTGTGCAGTAATTTGTTACGGCATAAGCTGTGAATTTTCTTATGTACGCAAAATTATTTTGACTCAGCAACTTGCAGAGATTTTTGTAGTCACTATTTTAGTGACCTATCTATTACCTATTGTGACATTAATTACCGGATTTGACTTAGTTGTGTTCACCTATTTTTGATTCAATGGAATTTAGTTCCTATACCTATATGTGTCTTCACCTGTGACAGGTTATTCAAATGGTGAATACAACAATATTTTTTTTGATTTATGGGAAAAACACAAATTCCAATTTTGGGGATGCGTCTTCCTGTGAGTGGTGATTCACGGAGTTTTGTTGATGTTGGACAGTATACGAGGGGAACTATGTACGGTTTCTAGTTCACGCAATGCTGTTAGCGAGAGCTACTTTAACATCTCGTAGTTCTTCAGTGTCAGCAGAAGCCTGTGCATTTCCATTCTATGGATGGTGCATGTTCCACTGTTGTGATTTGGTAGTTGGAACCATAAATTACTTGGATTGGACATCGTTGCTGTTGTAAATTCAACAGTAATGATGGAAGTCGTTTTGTGGTCTTTGAGACTTTATAACTTCAAAACCATCATGCCCTCCCTCTATTGTCGTACCCTGGTCTCGGGTAGCGGTAGAGTTTCCTTTTATTTTCTTTCGTTTGCATCTCAACTCACCCTTGAATGTGTGAACAATCCGTTATTTTTCTTTGAGACTGTTATTTATTTTTTCGAGTTAGTTGGCAACAATCACTGACAAGTGAATCTATTTTTAATATTTTCATTTGTTTAATAATATAGCGCCAACTACGAATATGATGATTGAGCTTTAAGTAGCGTTTTGGGCATGTTTTCGAAGTCATTTGAGTGACAGTCACGGCTCTCACTCCACCTTCCTCTTGGGAGGGTGGCCTTCAGTAAGTGACTTTGCTTCAATTTTTGTATAGTTGTGGATGTTGTTATAGATATGCGCTTATATTTTTATTTAATATCTTAAATTATTTTACCTTGTACCTTTCATTAGTAACTTTAGCATTTTATCTATTTGTTGTATGACTTATCTTGACGTTTTGATTTTTCTTTTACAGGTTTTCAAACATGATTTTCTTCACGATAATGCATTATAAAAAACTTCTCATAACTTTATCGAATTAATTTTTCTCTCAATTTTAATTGACTATAAGCTAAATTTTTCTTATTTTCAAAATTTCTTTTGTAACTTTAAAATTGAAAAAAAAAATAATTTTTTGGAAAATTATTTTTTTACCTTGGCGAAGGGGGTGTGTAACGTGTAAAATCTCCACGTAACTGTAGCCACTGCATTTTACGCTGAAATGGGCACCACGATTCCACGCTATCGACCGACACATCACTTTTGGTCCTCTATGGTTAATGACCTGCGTATTAATAAAAAGGGGGGATAGCGTTGATTTCGACGCGAAACACGTTATATCGGTCTCTTTAGCCAAAGAACTGTTCAACGGAACACTTCGTTAATTATTGAAATTATATTCATACCTAATAAATTGAAAGTTTGTTAAATTTTATTAAAATTTATTAATTATTTGTGGCATCTGATAGATGGTAAGTTGTGAAAAGAATAATATTTATTTCGTATTAGTGCATTATCTTGAAAATCTGAATTGATTGCTTATTTCATTTTTCCGCCATTTCGATTTTTTTTTCATTTACCTATATTAAATTATTTATCTTTCTATATTGAAATAATCATCTCGCATTTCCTAATTTAAAATATTTCTAATTCATTTGCTTGTTTAATTCTCTCAATTTAACACAAGATTTCTGTAGGATAGTGATGGCAAATTTCACAAGGTCATATCTGATGTTCGGTTTAATGTTGGAACATATGCTGTCTTTCTTAGCACTTTTGCTTGAGACAAATCTGAATATTAATTTGAATTGGTCATCGATACCCTACAGATATCTTGGAACATATTTAGTCAGAGATTGTGTGTTGATTTGCCCCGAATTATTTTAGCCACCTGGTCTGGATTAGAAATCCACTTTGTCTGGAGTTTAAAAACACTTGGTTAGAGCTAGATACTTGGTCTGGGTTTGAGGAAACTTTGTCTGGAGTTTAAAAAGAATCCACGTTATCTGGAACTACAATTTTCGTTATCTGGAGCTGATATTCCCACTGGAAGCTCAACCAGGGCAGAAGTCAAGAGAATCTCAAAAGTCGATACTAATAAAAGAACAACAAGATAAGTCTTTATATGTAATAGAAAACAGTAAATACCTACATTTTACTTAAAAGTTATTATTATTGAGAACAACCCAGAACCTATAAATGTTAACCAACCTCCCTGCTAGCCAGGGCATAAATATTTAACACTTAATGTATGCATTTGTGGCGGCTTTTCCGCCAACAACACAATGTTAGTAAAACTACTAATACTAAATCATTTAAACCAAGTTCTGATTTGAAACAAATGTCGTAAAAATTAAGAGATTTGAATTGGCTGCGCAAACGTGTCAATTCTGAACTACTTAATAATATTTATAGAGAAAAAAAGAAAGTACTCCAGAATACCATAAAAATGGAAAAACAATTGTTTAATGACAGTATAATTCGAAGCTCCCAAAATAAACCGAAAACTATCTGGGACTTAGTAAATAAAAAGTTGAACCCCTCTGGTAAAAAGAATACGCAGAAAATTGAATTAGTGATCAATAATGGAAACGTCATCTCTGATAATCGGTCGGTAGCCGAATCGTTCGCACAATATTTTGGAAATGTAGTTACCCAACAACTTAATTCACATTTTTCTGCTCGTCTGTCTAAATCATGTACAACGTCATCAACAAATAATAATTCAATGGTGTTCTTGCCAGTTGATGATACTGACATAAAAAAAGTTATATCCAATTTGAAAAACAAAAGATCCACTGGATACGATGAGATTCCGTTCATTGTTTAAAAAATGTAGTGATATATTGTCACCTATACTGGCAAAAATTTTAAATAAATCAGTAATTTCTGGTATTTTCCCAGATCGCTTAAAGGTTGCATTAGTGTTACCAGTACTTAAAAAACGAGATCCCAAATTAATTGATAACTACCGGCCGATTTCATTACTTAGTTGTATATCCAAGATTTTTGAAAAAGTTATATCTACACAGGTGTTTGATTTTTTAAATAAAAATAGTCTAATAACAACATGCCAACATGGCTTTAGGGAAGACTTCTCTACGGAGACCGCGAGCTCTGAGTTTATACAATGTATTTATAACTCAACTGATAATAACGAATTCACTGCCGGAATATTTTTTGACCTCTCCCGCGCATTTGATGTACTGGACCCAGCTTTTGTTGGTAATGAAATATATGCGCTCGGATTGAGAGGTCCCCTAAATAAATGGATAGTATCATTTCTAGAAAATAGAAAGTTTATTGTAAGAAATAACGATGCTTGTTCTGGCATCTATAACTTACAATTGGGAACACCACAGGGAAGTGTACTTGGACCACTGATCTTTCTTCTTTATATCAATGATTTACCTGAATACATTAAGTTTGGCAAGATTTTTATGTACGCTGATGATACTAGCATCATAGTAAGTGACAAAAATCCTGATATTCTTAGGACAAAACTGAGGCATATCTTGAATGATTTTGGTTTATGGTGTGATAAAAATAATCTTATTATAAATATAACTGAAACTGTTCTTGTCGAATTTTATCCAAAATTTAAAACACCTGTACTAGAGGATATTGTCTATGATGGCCAGAAAATATCAAAACCAAATAATGTCAAATTTCTTGGTCTCTATTTAAATGAGAATATTGACTGGTATGGCCATATAAATGAGGTTTGTTTAAAGCTTAATCGTAATTATTTTGCAATCTTAAACCTGAAAAATAATTTCTCAATAAATGCACTTATGGCGACTTACTATGGTCTAGTCTACCCAGCATTATCATTCCATGTTTTAACATGGGGTCAGGCTCAAGATTTTAAAAGAGTTTTTGTTTGTCAGAAAAGAATAGTCAGGATGATTTTTGGCTTAAAACCCAGAGACTCGTGCAGAAAAACATTCTGTGATAATAATATTTTAACTGCTGTTGGTATATATCTTTATAAATTGTTGTGTTACGTTTATGTAAATAGAGATATTTTTGTATTGAATGGTGAAAATCATCAATATAATACTCGAAAAAGAGATGATTTTAAAATACCACATTTTAATCACTTTTATTACAGAAAGTGTCTTAGTTATGCTGGGCCAAAATATTTTAATAATTTGCCTATAGAGATCAAGCAGGCCAGAACTATCTCTATTTTTAAGCGGAAAATTAAGCATTTCCTAATACGGTATTCTTTTTATTCAATTGATGAGTTTTGTGATAAATGTAGCATTAGCATAGGTTTCTGATCCCGTGAAGTATTTTTTATTATGTATGTTTTTTTTTTTTTTGCTTTGTTATTCTATCCTGTTTTTTTTGCTTGTATAATCTTTTGACTTATCTTATCTGTATTATGCATAACACGTTGTATAACAGCCATTTGGATCAATAAATTTCTTATTCTTATTCTTATTTGTTAAATAGGTTGGTTACAAAACATAGAAGTCAAACTTTTTAACTGATTTTGTCTCATTGAAATATTCGTTCTGAAAGGTAAATGTATGTGCCATTGTTAATTGATTTATGATCTCACAGATATTGTAAGTACTCCTAAAAAGGAATTTTAATTGGTATTTATGTTTTAACGTTTGTTTTTTTGTAATTTTTAGCCCTGAAGAAGCTAATAGACATTAGCGAAAGCTAGGAAATTATCTGAAGAGTTTTCTTTGGTGTATTTGAAGGCTGTATTACCCATTAAATTTCAATCTGGAAATATATATATATATATATATATATATATATATATATATATATATATATATATATATAAATATATATATAATATATATATTATATATATCTAGATATATATTTATATATATATATATATATATATATATATATATATATATATATATATATATATATAAATATTTATATATATAATAGTATATATATATATATATATATATATATATCTATATATGTTATATAGTATGTTTTCTCGTATGGTGGAGTGAATCTGAGAAAGATTCCGGGGTTTAATCAGATTTTTTCGAAAGGTTTCATGGCACTGAGAATCACCGTTTATTTCACGACGTTTCGTCAAAATCTCATTTGGAATTTTGAAGAGCTGCTGTACGTCTAGTGACTCGACAGCAACTACTGTTCGCCTCTGAGATCCTGTCAATTTTATCAAGGTTCGGAATTGCTTCCATGGCTTTTTCGTAATTAATTCGCACTGTTCTCTACTGGTTTAATATTTACTAAGTCTCAGTATTCGTGTATTCCTCTCCACTGGTAGCACAGTGACGTTCGCTTGTTTGTTTTTCCTGGATTAATTTTCAACGTTCTTCTTATTTCGGCGTTCTCGTGGTCAGTCATTTTCCGTATCATATCCATTCGTCTCTCTGAAATTATTTCTTCTATCGTCTTCAATTCCATTTCTTCTTTGATTTGGGATTGCAGCTGTTCATCCAAGATTACTCCAAGATATTTCGATTTCTTTTGCCACTCTATTTTGTGTCTGTTCAGTTAAATTTTTTCAGGTTTTTCCCTTCTTATCTTGTGATCAAAATACACACAAACTGTTTTTTTTCAATTCACCTTTATTCTCCATTCTTGAAGAAATCTTGGATCAATCGTGGTCCAGCTGGCGTTCCGGTCACACGTGCATTTGTTATAATACATTTATCGTTTTCATTTCGATTCAATTAATAAGTTCGACAAAGTGGTGAATAAATTAATCTGTTCCGAATAGTTTTCGATGTTTAAAAACCCCCTGATAAGGGGGGTTTAGCAGACTCGCAAGTGTTATCACAGGCATTCAAAGTGATGTTATTTGAGGAAATGGATGATGATTCGAAGACATTAGCTGAGGATTATTCAAAGACTAAACCATCGCAGGATTCTAGTATCCCGTTTAATAATTCGGTGAGTTCATTCCATAATAGTGATTCTGTTTCCTTATCTAAGTCAAATCAATTGGATAAACAAATTATTCAAGATGTTAGTAGCCCAACATTTTCGACCCCTGGCTCTCAAAATGTTTTATCAAATAATAATAACAACAAAGGAAAAAGTCCGTGCAGATATGATTTATCAGATGTCGGTCCATATATAGTTTATGTTGAGAGTAAAGATAAGAATATTGGCAACCTATATGCGATGTCTATTGGAAAGTTGATATATATATATATATATATGTGATTCTTCGATTTCAGTTAATATTCTTTCAATAGAAAAAAGTGGTCGAAATCGCATTAAAATTACCTTCAGAACTTATTCGAGTGCGAACAAATTTTTGAATTCTAAATTTCTAGCTGAAAATAATTTGGAAGCATTTATCCCTTATTATCTGATTCGTAGACAGGGAGTCGTGAGAGGTGTAGATTTAGATATATCAGACGAGGAATTGAAAAATTGTATAGAACCGCTTTTAGGTAGCACATTCAAAGTTCTAGAGTGTCGAAGGTTAAATAGAAAAGAAATCAATGAGGCAGGAATTTTCACTCTAAATTCCATAACTAGTTTATTAATATCATTTAAAGGACAGAGGCTTCCTGAAAGAGTTTCTATCTTTAATTGTATTGGAGAAGTATTCCCCTTCGTTCAGAGGGTATTACAATGTGAAAAATGTTTACGTTTTGGACATGTGGACGATATGTGCCGCAGTCAGGAAAGATGTGCGGGTTGCGGAGAAAATCATCCTATTGATAAGTGCATTTCAAAAAAATTAATTTGTGTTCATTGTAAAGGCGAACATAGATCCACGGATAGTAAAAGTTGTTCATTCTTTGCCACTCAGAAGAAAATTAAAGAAATGATGGCTATTGAGAATTTATCCTATAAGGATGCTATGTACAAAATAGATAAAAGCTATTCAAATAAAGTTTTAGGATCCGGTTTTGAGAGTGAGACCAGAAATATGCCATCGAATAACGATATTAATTTTCCGGTTTTAACAAGTCAAAAAAGGAGGAATATAGATAGTTCGTCGACTTTAGAGTTGAAAAAGGAACATGCCGAAATTATAAGAAAAATTGAGTTATCCTAATCAGAATAGATCAGTGCTAGACTTAACAATTGGTTCCAGAGCACTATTGCCCTTTTTCCGTTGGTATGTAGAGCAAGAAACCCTGGGATCTGACCATTTCGTTTTGAGGTACGATATAAATTTAAATATCAACAGAGCTAAAAAAAGGGTGCTTCACGCATTTATAATACTAAAAAGGCTAACTGGGAGAGATTCTCTCACGCCTTGGAAAACTACTCTAATACTCCTACGCGCGAAAACTATTTAGATTGTAATAATTTCATAGACAACTTGAAGAACGCATGTGAAGAGAGTATTCCACATTATAAGATTTCTACATCCTCAAATTTTAGGAAGCACTGGTGGAATGATGCATGCAAAATAGCAGTCCGTAACAAAAAAAATGCTTATAATAGATTTTTGAAATCATCCACATTACAAAATTTTTTGTCCTTTAAAAATTATGAAGCTATCGTTCGGCATACCATAAAAATCAGTAAAAGAAACACATGGAAAAGTTTCTGTTCTTCTATGAACAAGAGTACTCCCATAGGTAATGTCTGGAAAAATATTAGAAAAATAAAAAATGCAGGATCTCAATATATTCCGTCCATAAATGGTGATTGGTCAAACGAACTCCTTATGAAGTTAGCTCCCCAGACTAACTATGAGAACGAAAAACAATTATCTATTCTAACAAGGGATGACATTTTGTGCAGACCAAATACTCTTTTTGAATTGGAAACATCCTTGAAGCGCAATTCTAACACCGCACCTGGATATGATAATATTGAATATATTATGCTCTACCATCTACCATTGAATGCGAAATATAGATTGGTACAAATATTTAACAACATTTTAAATTCAGGTAAATTTCCAGATGACTGGAAAACCTATGTGATAGTGCCGATATTGAAAGTAAATGAAAATCCCCAGCTGGCCGATTCATACAGACCAATTTCTTTGGGTTTTTGCGTTATGAAAACTTTTGAGAAAATTCTAAAAACGCGATTAGTTTGGTGGCTTAAATTTCATGGTAGATTTACATCAACCCAATTTGGATTCCGAAAAGGATACTTTACCTATGATAGTTTATGTCACCTAGTAACTGATATTTACAGAGCAATGACAGATAAAAATATCCTAGTATCACTTTTTGCCGATATTACAGGAGCTTATGACTACGTATCACTTGAGATTCTCCATCAAGAGATGAAATTAATCGGGGTATCCTCTAGATTCGCAGATATGATTTACAATATGTATATCAATAGAAAAGTATATTTGAAAATTGACCAGAAACTAGAAGTTTCAAGATTAACTAGCTCAGGATTACCGCAAGGAGAAATTGTGTCACCCATTCTATATATAATCTATTACCATCGACAAGAATCAGTTTTTGAAAATCCTAATATTAAGATATTGCAATATGCTGACGATATCGCAATTTATACAAAAAATAAAACTTTCGATCTGTGTGTTCAAGATCTCCGAGAAGCAATGTTGGATTTTTCAAAATTTTTATTTTTTCATGGTCATAATTTATCAACAGACAAGTCAGTTATTTGTTCCTTCACTAATAAGCGTTTGGTATTTCCCAGGAATATTCAATTGAGAGACTTTCGCCTCAACCATGTTGATTGCGTAAAATTTTTAAGCTTGCATATTAACTCCATAAAGTTGAAAGTTGAAAAAAGCATCCAAATACTGAGATATGTATGTCATTATAATTGGGGCGCTGATCCTGAGATTGCTCTCTTATTTTACCGAAGTTATGTCAGATCAATTCTCGACTATGGTTGTATTTTTTATGGGGACGCAGCGAAAAATACCTTAAAATGCTTGGACATAATACAAAGAAAAGCAATCAAAATCTGTTTAGGCCTTCTCAATAGTACTCCAAACGACGTAGTTCTCTCAGAAGCTGCGGAAATCCCTCTTCACTTACGACGACTAGTGTTGGGTGAAAAATTTTTAATAAAGCGAATATCGATAACAAGGCCGATAACGAAGTGTCTACATGACTTATTTTTACTCACTTTGACTCACAGATTTTGGATTATTAAAGAAAACCCTGTGCTCATTACATGCTATTCCTGCGTTATGGAGTATGTTAAAGAATCATTCACTGAGAAAGGTTTGCCTATATTTTCAGTGGATTATGAAGTTACGCAAGTTAGACCTATACAGTGCGAGCGCTCAGAAAATGAAGTTTTTGGAATTAATAAATAAATATTTTCTGGGATATCATCAACTTTTTACAGATGCTTCAAAATCACTCAGTCTGGCTGTTGGTGCAGCAGTTTATGACCCCTCACGTAATATCACTATCCAATCTACTCTGAATAAGAAGTATTCAATTATTTTTGGGGAACTAAGTGCCATTTCAACAGCTTTACAGTATATTTTGGAAAACTATAAAACAATTTTAGTTGAAAAATTCTTAGTGATATCTGACAGTCAAAGTGCCTTATTGTCTTTGAGCAATAGTGGTTTCAATATTTTTATTTCAAAATTCAGTTTTCGGCATTTTCGTGCATGAAAATGTAAAAAGCCGAAAACCGCCAACACTTGCATATCTTGGGACTTGCTTCGAAACGATACCAAGGTGTTTTTCAAAATTTTTTGGCCATTTCTGCGCCCAGAAAAGCCCCGCTAACTTAGGTTTATTTTGAAATTATTTCTTGTTTCTGTTGCCTGCAAAACATTCTGCAGGCACTTTTTTAAAAGAAATCCAACTTGGTGTTACTAGTTTTTTATTAAAAAATATGGTTTTGAAGCTATAACACTAAACTTGCTATGTTTCTTCTTATGGACCACCCCTATATTATTTTACCAATATTCTGTGTTTGCAAATGAAATTCTCTTCTCAAATTATATATAATAGTTGCTACTTCTCCTTTGAAAAACATGCAGTTTTGTGGCTGGTTTTCGAAACAATTTTCAGATGAATTTTCCAAAAAATCTGGGTTTGCCATGCCCTGAATATGAAACAAATTAACCTTCAGCAACTACAGGTCTAATGCGCTACCTGTCAAAACAATTATTATTTAAAAATGCAGTTTACTTCACAAGTTTTAGTTGTACGTTTTTGAACTCGAGTTTTGGAAACCTTACTACGAATACTTAATCTGCCTTGTTAATGTCAAAATGTATGAAAAATTACGAAAAATAATATACTATGATAAAGTGTTATTGGGAATCACATGAAGATGCTCAGCGTTGCCAGCAATCTTTACTTCTGACCGATTATCCTTGAAAAGGGAGACCAAACCGTTTCGGGATATGTTCCACTAGATTGCAAGCAAAACCTAGTTTAATTACGGTTCTTTTTTTCAAAAAGCCAAAGGACAAAAGTTTACCGAAGGCCAGGAATACAGATAAGGCAGTTAGAAGGAAATTAACCGGTGTTGGGGCGAAATACAAAACCAACCCAATATTTCACTTTTCGCAAAAGTGCAGTTGAATTACAGGTATTCCAAAGACATACAAAACAATGCGAATTCATGAAAAAAAATAAATCTTCCAAACGGTTTTTATAGAGTAAGAAAAAGCTTCACAAGTTACTACCAAATGACCCTACAATTCCGGCCCTCGAATTTTGCCAAATGTTAATTCGTGAGGGAAAAATGTGGCTGCGAAAACCCAAACTTTGGACACGCAATTATCATATGAGCTGATGAAGCATTGCGTTTAGCAGCTCTGCGTTATTCTTTAATTAGATACAATTCCTCCCCCTTCCCCCCCCCCCTACAATTTTGGACTTCGGAAAAAATCCACACTAATCTATAGCTGGAGACACAAAAGTCAAGGGCCGATATTAGTTTTCAAGGTGTTTGGAGTCGATACTTTTTTTTCGCAGGGCAAGGGTTTATCGCGTCCCGTATATGCTATTGCAGGGTAACCTTACGGCAGCGCGATATTTGGAAATATTTGCGGAATATCTTCCAAACAGACGGGGGCAAACCGTGTCATAACGCACACATCTTAACGGCGTTTTTAAATGAAATATTTACGGCCAATAATTGGCTTGGGCAACCGGGGTCCTGTTCATTCGGGCGGCAATATCCCCGCATCTTACGCCATTCCATATTTTTACCTTCTCTGGGCCGGGAAGAAGAAAGGACCGTCACATCATAAACACCCATCCTGATTCCCGAGAAGCGTTGGAAAGGCCAGCAGATGCCGACCATGCCTTTCGTTTCAATACCTGCCGCATAGAATTGATTAATTGCTGTCAATAATGGTTAGGAAGCGATGCTCAATTATGTTTTGATTGGAAATGGTGCTCAATTCGAAACACATCTGTAATAGTTATAAAAATATTGTTGTTATTTGTTATTCTATTTTTTGCATTAAATTTATGCGTTATTACAAAAAATTAGGCACTAATTCTTTTCAACCGCTGTTATGTAGAACTATTTTGCTTTCATATTTCAGGCCCATGGCAACCCCAGATTTGTGAAAATTTCATCTGCAAATAATTCGAAAAACAGCAACAAAAATGCATGTTTTTCAAAGAGAAGTTAGCAACTACTTTAGACTATATATTTGAAAAAAGAGAATTTTATTTCCCAAACACGCAAATATTTAAAAAATATATAGGGTGGTCCATGAAGAAAAAATTACAAGTTGTATGTTTATAGCTTCAAAACCATATTTTTTAATTAAAAATCTAGTAACATCCTATTGAATTTCTTTTAAAAAAAAGTGGCCTGGCAGAATAGTTTTCCACAGGAAACAAGACAATTATTCCAAAGAATAAACACAGTTTACGGGGTTGGCGTCAGAAATGCACCAAAATGAAAAAAACCCACCTTTGTACCTTTCGAACAAGTTCCAAGATCATCCAACTGTCGCGGTTCTCTCGGCATTCATGTTCTCTCACAAAAATCGAATCTCGGTAGGGCATCGCAGAGCTAGTATTTTTTTTACAGTCCTCTAGGAAAATTGGTGTTTCCCTATGCAAAAAGTCTGCTCCAATTTGGACCACTCTGTACATTCGCTGATTTATTCTCCAATTTCAAAAACGAAGTCAGAAGAACGTGGATCAATAACTATCAGGGTAATACCAAGGGATCCTTCTACAAGAATTTACAGGAAAGACCACAAAAAAAATGTTGGTATCAACACGTCAAAGCATCCAGAGATTTTATAAGAACTATCGCACGACTAAGAAGCGGACATGTAATCTCTCCCCAGTATCTTCATAAGATTGGTAAGAGGGAAAACCCCCTCTGTAATTGTGGTGAAGTAGGTACACCAGAACATATCATCCTGACTTGTTGTGATCATCATGTTTCAAATTCAGTTCTCTTGAATGGGCTTTCACAAACTATTAAATATGAATACCTTTCAACCTGGCTTTTTTATTATCACTCGAGAAAATAGAGGTATACAAAATACTATTCGATCATATTAAAACAATTAAATTAAAATTATAAAACGGAATCACAACTTTCCGTTTGTTTTTCTTCATGTCATAACTGATCTGTTCCGTTGTTCTTGTCCTGTTTGTGTAAGAATAAAAAAAAATCGCCTTGAAGAACCCCTTGGCGTACTGTATCCCTGTGCTAAATTAAAATAATCTTATGTATATGAATGTAATTCATACAATTATAACATTAACATAACAAGATATAAAAGAGTTGGCCAATGACCTCAGTCAAAGCCATCTAGGGTGGCATCCATATATTGGATGGCCCATTTGAATTAAAAAAAAAAAAACCTTGGATTGTGTTAAGGCCATCTTGTAGCCTTTTTCCATTTCTTTTTTGCTTTTGCTGGAATAATAGAATGCCGTGTCGTCTATAAACTGCGCCATTCTATATTTCCTTGGTTGGGGTATATCCGGTGTATGAATGTTGAATAGTAGAGGACCGAGCATGGAACCTTGAAGGACTCCTGTTTTTATTCGTCGTGGTGCTAACAAACTGTCTTCTATTTTCACTCTGAAGGTCCTATCTTTCAGATATGACTGAATGATATTCTTTAGTTTTCTTGGAAAGTTATATTTCTTCATTTTGTATACTAATCCCTGATGCCAACTTCATCGAATGCTTTTTCGCTTTCTAGGAATATAGCATCTGTTGGGATTGAAATATTCAATTTGAGGCTACGCTATGTGATCTACTACAAGAGCGCCTCAGAATTACTGAGCAGTGGTGCTTGTCAGTTGGGCTAAATATTAACCCAAACAAGACTACAGTTATTCATTTCAACCGTTTTCGTTTTTGGAAAACGAATTATTTTTTACTTTTCAATTCAAATTGGTTTTAAGCGTGATTTTTCAAAATATGATTCAATTCACGAGAATCGCATCTTGAAGCAAAAATACTACTTCAGTGATGGAGTTCTGCTGCTGACGAGTTTTTTGTTTTTGATCGCTTATTTGCTATTTATAAATTTATAAATATGGATTCGATCGCTATTATCAGTCATATTTTGGTTCGTGGAGCTGGCCCTTGAGAGTTGGCATATTCGAACCGAAAATTTTGCGTGGAAAGTACATTCTTTTCTTTATGTGAACATCTACTTTCTGTTCTTGACCGCTGACCAAAAAAAATTATAGATATTGGTTCGATCGCAATGATTATTTATATTCCGTTTCATGGAGATAGCCCTTTGGAAAATATAAAATTGAACAATTCATTTTGCCTAGATAGTCTTGCCTCCAAAGCCACAAAAAATTATATCATCTTAATCGGATGAATTTTATATGAACGCATAAAATCCGAACATAAAAACAAATTTTTATTTTAGATAGATTTACATATTTGAAATAAGTTTATATTTTTCAATAGTTACAGTCAGATTTTTCTCCCAATGTCAATTGTTCTATAGAAGGAATCGATAATGAAATTATTTGACCGTGGTGAAAAAAGGCCACTTTCAGCTGGACAGCCGGGAGGTATATATATATATATATATATATATATATATATATATATATATATATATATATATATATATATATATATATATATATATACATATATATATAATCTCTTGATAATTATTAGCAATAACAGGCTGGTTGAATCTTAAAAAACTCGATTTTATTAAAGAGTTGACGTTTTACTTCTGAAGGTCCTATCTTTCAGATATGACTTAATGATATTCTTTAGTTTTCTTGGAAAGTTATATTTCTTCATTTTGTATACTAATCCCTGATGCCAACTTCATCGAATGCTTTTTTGCTTTCTAGGAATATAGCATCTGTTGGGATTGAAATATTCAATTTGAGGCTACGCTATGTGATCTACTACAAGAGCGCCTCAGAATTACTGAGCAGTGGTGCTTGTCAGTTGGGCTAAATATTAACCCAAACAAGACTACAGTTATTCATTTCAACCGTTTTCGTTTTTGGAAAACGAATTATTTTTTACTTTTCAATTCAAATTGGTTTTAAGCGTGATTTTTCAAAATATGATTAACATATATAACGGCTGCTTCCATATAAACGTACTATACCGATAATTTTACTCCACATCTTTAATGTTTTCCCATGACTCATTTCTTTGTTGTTAGATAAATAATACCCTATTATTTTTATTTTCAAACATTACGTAGGTAAAGGTTTCTTTGGTTTCCCTTACCTTCTAATCATAACATTTTTGAATGTTAATATTAGACTGAATAGTATATAATAAATAACTAGCAAGACTAAGCAGCCTTATTTTTTCAAAATTTTCACATCAATAAATGTCAAAGAAATTTCAATTAAGAATATCGAAGTAAAACGTCAACTCTTTAATAAAATCGAGTTTTTTAAGATTCAACCAGCCTGTTATTGCTAATAATTATCAAGAGATTAAAAATAGATCACAGGCAACAACAATTCGAATAAATAATTAAATATTGCAAGCTGAAAATATGGCAATGACCAAACTTAAGTTGAGAGTTTCAAGTTTTTATAACTGTAAGTAACTTTTTTAAAAAAGATTTGAAATTCTAAATAAATAAAAAATTTCATTAAAAACGGCTACTTCCATATAAACGAACTATTACCGAAAATTTTGCTCTACCTATTTATATTGTTCCCGCGACTAATTTCTTTGTTATTGTTTATTTACTCGTTCTTAGTTGCTCGCGGATAGCCATTAATCGCCTCCGTGGCAAAGTTTGACCAAATCTCCCATACCGGAGAGTTCAAACAATAAACCACAATGAGGTGATTGTCTTCCGTATCAAGAGGATTTTGTTTGTTGTACTATTTTCAATCTTCAAATTTTCATCCAATGCTTTGCTACGCCGTTCTGATGAGGACCAAAGAGTCCGAAACACGTGTCAAGCGGCTGCTTCCATATAAACGTACTATAACCGATAATTTTACTCCACATCTTTAATGTTTTCCTCGATGTGACTCATTTCTTGTTCTTAGATAAATAATACCCTATTATTTTTTATTTTCAAACATTACGTAGGTAAAGGTTTCTTTGGTTTCCCTTACCTTCTAATCATAACATTTTTGAATGTTAATATTAGACAGAATAGTATATAATAAATACTAGCAAGACTAAGCAGCCTTATTTTTTCAATTTTTTCACATGAATAAATGTCAAAGAAATTCAATTAAGAATATCGAAGTAAAACGTCAACTCTTTAATAAAATCGAGTTTTTTAAGATTCAACCAGCCTGTTATTGCTAATAATTATCAGAGATTAAAAAATAGATCACAGGCAACAACAATTCGAATATAATAATATATATATATATATATATATATATATATATATATATAGTATATATATATATATATATATATATATATATATATATAATAGATGTCCTAGAACAAAATGGAGTGAGGGGTCTTGTGCTGATGGTCTTTGAAAACTATCTAACGAACAAAAAGCAAAAAGTCAAAATTAGAGAAACTGTTAGTACTCCTGAAAATGTACGGATTGGTATACCTCAAGGTACAGTCCTGGGTCCAATACTATTTAACCTATATATTAAGAGCTTAACTGAAATAGATATTCAAGGTAAAGTAATATCATATGCAGATGACACCGTACTTGTCTTTAGTGGTATAGATTGGGAAGCCGTGAAGATACGAGCCGTTGCAGGAATTAAACACGTCAAAAATTGGTTAAATGCCTTTAAACTATCACTAAATGTTGAAAAAACAAATTTTATTGCATTTTCCCAAACATCTGCTGATCGTCCCCAATTTAAGAAATTAATATATTATGATAACCTAAACTCCGAAATACAAGAAACTAAAACCTCTAAATATTCAGGTATTATCATCGATCAAAATTTAAAATGGGACTCTTACATAACCTACGTAACAAAAAAACTTAGATACTTAGTTTACAAACTCTATCTTGTGAAACAATTTCTTAGATTAGACCTCTTAACACTGTACTTCAGCTTAGTGGAATCTATATTACGTTATGGAATCCTGGTATGGGGAGGGTTATATGAGGTGGTTCTGAGGCCATTAAATGTTATTCAGAATAGAATTTTAAAAATTATTCTATATATATACTCTGCTATTATATAATGAAAAAATTCAAAATATTAGATGCATATACATTCATACCATATGTTGTTCTATACACAAACACGGACATTCAAAAAATTATATTAATGATTGTCATATCACAAGAAATGTATCTAACGAATGTATTGAAGTTGCAAAACCAAATAGTGAATTCTTCAAAAACTAACTACCTGGGCCCAAAATGTTACAATAACTTACCGATTGAGGCAAAAATGCTGCATAAACCTCACAAATTCAATAAAACTGCCTCAATGTATATTTATCAAAATTCTAGAAATTTCTACAGATATTTTCTGGAATAATATATGTTATATTATGGTAATTGTATATTTTTCTCACATTAGTTCCCAAGTTCAACGTTAAAGTTTTTCCTGTGCATTGTATGCAATTCTATCTCTCTTTAGACTTATTGCTTATAACTCTATCTCCTTTTAGACCTCTAAGACCTATTCAAATGGCACATACAGGTTGCCCTAACCTAGGTGCCAAATAAAAGCCATTGAATATTTATCAACTGTCTATGAATGTAGCATTCTTTTATGTTTTTATCTTTTCTTTGTAATTCAAATTCTATTTAATAGTAATAGTAATGTATAACTAGTATATAAATACATGTAAAGAATGTAATGTAAACAATGTAATCAATTGAACAATTAAACAATATATATATATATATATATATATATATATATATATATATATATATATATATATATATATATATATATATATATATATATATATATATATATATATATATATATATATATAAATTCGATGGACGATGAATCAACTCTGTGGTAGTTCATATTTATATTAAAAAAATTAAATAATAAGAAAATAACTTGTCTAAAAACCACAAAATGAAAATAACTTTTTATTCGACTAGTTTCGCCTGTTACAGCATTATCAGTCTTGATAATGCTGTAACAGGCGAAACTAGTCGAATAAAAAGTTATTTTCATTTTGTGGTTTTTAGACAAGTTATTATCTTATTATTTAATTTTTTTAATATATAATAATATATATATATATATATATATATATATATATATATATAATATATATATAAATATATTGAATGGAATTGGCAATTACTTCGTGAAAGTTCATATTCATAACTTTATAAAGAAATAAAAAACTAAGTTTCAACAGGTTTAAATAAAAAATCTATTGAGTAAACGCGTTTCTTCATAACTTCATCTCGTACTATATATATGTTATATTATATATAAATAAATATATATATATATAATAATATTTTATATATATATAAATAAATATATATATATATATATATATATATACATAAATCTACATTTCATTACTAACAATGCCTTCAAAGTGGAATTATGTCGGTTTTTTTACTACTCCTAAGCAATATTTAATTTATCATTATACTCACGAATCCCCTCGCCAACAAGATAGTATAGAAAAAGCCTGATCAACTGAAAAAATCACGTTATGTAAACAAATTCTCAGATTTCAGCATTCCCTTACTTGAAATTACACATATCCAAACAGATATATTCAAAAGAGCTAACATTTTAACATAATATATCTAACGCAATATCTTTTTTTTACGAATAATAACTGAGCATATATCAACATTTTTGCTTCGAAAATTCGAATATCGAATCGGAGAGGTCAGTGTAAGAGTTATCACCAGTTGATAACTCGCTTGCCCAATATTACATGGTACTAAGTAACATAATGTTTAAAATGAGAAAAATGAGTTTTGAATATTTTCCTCTAGGATTAAAAATATGCTAATATATTTTCAAAACATTACTCTTGCATTTCATTCTGTTGAATCTAAATGGAAAGTTAACACACAAAAAAGAATAATTATTTATCAAAAAATATATATTTTTTCATAAAAAAGAATAGTATACAACTTTGTGACTTTCACAATAAAAATATGTTCACAAAATATGCATCATACAACCTTGGAATACTAATAAAATCTTCTAGATATTGAAAAAGAAATATTATTCTTAAACTGAAGCTTTAATCCTGAAAAAGAAAATGTATTCAACGGAAAACATGAAATACGAGAAGGTTGAAATGTTTTATTCTATTCTATTTTTGGATTTATTATTCCGTTTCTTCTCCTTATTTGGATTTTGCGGAAGTATAATTTCGTAATATTATATATCAACTTCCGGCATCCATTTAAACATTGAACGTAAGGCTTCAACTTTATTCTGAGGTAAAGTAATTGCTTTAGCATCACTCTTTTTTAGGATCAGTGGAATAACTTCCGTTTCACTTGAGTCAGCTGTGACATGAGATTGGGTTCTAATATTTCGTCTTGATCTTAAATCACGACACAAAATCGGTTTCGAAGAATGAAGTTTTATATTTGATTTCAAAATAACATTTGGAAAACTCTAAACATGCTATCTTTGAGAAAGGAACTTCTTTATAGTTTATTTTCATTGAATATGACTAGAAATCGATGAAGTCATTGGATGACATTTGAATTATTTTGTATGGTTTTCGACTATGTATTTTCACCAAAAGTCTCGAAAGAAAAACCTGGTGAGAAGTATTCTGACTTGATTAAAGATCGTTCTATGACACTATGAACGGCATCTACTTTCTAGATGCAGGAGTGTCCTGGCACAGAAAACTTCATAGTGAGCTTTTAAATATGGGAAAACTTTTGTAAAATATGAGCCATAGCAAAACTCATTAGACTATTTTTATTTTGAGGAACACAGCTATCACTCCAGAGAATTATTTCTTCAAATTCGGGATGCTCCTGCAAGACCTGGTTTAAAATTTTATACACGGCGCTTACAATGTCGTTGCCATTTCTTCCATGTACAGCTTCCGACCAAACTGCACAATGAACATCTTTAGTTATAGATAAGTGAGCAGTCATGTTGTAAACACTAAGTTTAATTTCATAAAAAAAGTTTTTAATCTCTGCTTTAGGACAACTTGAAACATTTTCCATGTCAAAGCATAAGACTGGAATATCGTTTTCTCTATCATTTTTTCTGTTTTCTCTCATCGCCTGTTTCTCTTTAAGATGCTTTTGATATTCAATTCCGAGTTCTTCAGTCCTCCTCCTTTCCTTTTAATTCAATCTCTGCGCATAAATCGCACCGATCTTTTTTCGGCTTGTTAAAACTTATGTTAAATTGTGTACAAAATATTTTCCGGTAAATACAGTAGTTAACAGGAGCAATTTGGATACAGGAGCAGGATACACTTTGGTATTATTGCAACATCCCCAAAAAAACTCGTATTAAATATATTATATTTATATATATAAAATATATATAACAAAAATGTATAACAGATAAAAGGTTTTGTTAGCAAGCATACATTATAACCACATTTTTGTAATACTACACGCACGGAAAGATAATTTAAGTGCAATAAATTTTTTTAACTAGAAACGTTATATTAACTTACCGACGTTTTTTTTTGGATACTTCAGGAATAAACTCTGGGTCTTTGTTGGAATCGTATATCTCCGAATTATACTTGCTACAACTACTATCAATATCCTCTTCCATTTTATGCACTTACAGTATTAAAACACCTTAGTTAATTAAGACAACTCACTATCTAGTTTTATTAGCAAAAATACCTTCAGTGCGTTCGATTGAAAACCGCTACAACATAAATAAACAGTAAATATAACATATATTCTTAGACAACCCAATTCGATTACAAAGGTGTATGTTCTAGTATAGAACTTTGTTACATCAACGTACCCCAAAAAATATAGTATAATAAGGTTCTATGAGTCACATACAACCTTGATATTCTTATATAGATGAAAGAAAAGAGTAACAAGGGTGTATGTTTTAAAATACAACTTTGTTGTCCGGTCAAATAATAATTCATATAAAATACGGTCCTATGAATAAACATACACCTTTGGAATACCAAACAAGTAACGAAAATAACATACACCCTTGTATTTCTCCCATTTGTATTACATGAAATAGTGATACATAATCAAACCAAGTTCTATGTGTAGCCCAGACGACATAGTTCCTTGTAAGAATACTAGGCCAATATTTTTGAATTTGTAACATACACCCTTGTAATATTGGGCCGGCGAACTGGTGATACTACTACGATACTACTTTAATTCTGTGGAGGAATTCCCGAAATCATTTGCGTTATTTCATTTGAATTTCTGGCGTTAAATTAAAATTTTATTTTCTTAAATGTTGTTTGGAAACTTAAATATGTTAACTTATTAATTTGAAATGCACAAACATTGAATGAATTAAGTCAAACATACCTAGCAACCTCATTTCCAAAGAACATTTATATGTTGAGCCTTTTTACCAAATATGACTTTATTACAAATGCTAGATTATTTTAAAAGTTTTAAGTACGAAAATCATGTGCTGCTTCATTTTTATGATTATCTGTTTTATTTTTGTTGTCTATGTACCTTAATATATATTATTTTATTTATCGAGAATACAATGCCACTGAGTATATAAAAGGTGATCAAATAATTTTGTCCCCATAATTTTGAGAAAACAAGTTTTACCTAATACTTTCGGAAGCTTTCCGAGTCATTTTTCAAATTTTGAGAAATTATAAAAATTTCAGAATTCCCAGTACATCATAATAAAACTGGAAAATTAATATAATTCACCTTGTTTCTATATATCATATTCATACATATGTTAGATCAAGAAATAGCATAACATGCCAAAAAAATTCAGTGCGAAACAGTGCAAAACCAATAAAACCATTCCGGATCTAATGCATATTCATTCTACCTATTTGCTAAATACTGAACAATGAAGTTTAGTTGAAAATATTCGGATGTATGAACGGTTAAATATCATAAAATAATCAATTTTATCACCATTTTTGGGTGGATATTCAGGGAACTACCTTTATCATTACTGTCTGGCTAAAAATTTCAATGACTGAACTATAGACTAGATTTTCAATTTCAAATTTAATTTTTTACAAGATAAATTATCAGCGCTTGCTCAACACTTCACTATTTCAAATGTTGATATGCACTTTTATAAACGGAGAAACCGTTTCGATTTTATATAGGATTAATCATAGTTAATTTTTTAAAATTTCCTAATATATGCAACATATATACCTAAAACTGTATCTTAGTGTTTTATCAACAGTATATATTATTTTATCGCAATATGTGTGCTTCTAAACCATTTTCTTCGTAAATAGAGTACTTTTCATCTTAAGGCTATATATTTCATAGTTTTTATCTCACCACATACAGTTTATGCAACATATACTGTTAACCATTGATCAGATTAGTCTGATTTGAAAATCGGAGATTTTCTGATTTAAAAATCGGAGAAATTATTATATAACGTCCTAATTTTATATTTTATCATTACTTTTCAATGAATACCACACAGTTGACAACTTGCAGTAGAGTAGACCTATCTAAACTTGATCAGTTAAATTTATATAATGATCTCCATTGTTTCTTTGTGTAGAGTGTATTGTACGTATATTTTATAGTCTTCTTAGTTAATTATGTTAGTAGGGAATTATCGCTTTTTGCCTGCAATAACTACAATACTTTCTATCAATTGGTTTTGTTATTGAACCTAACTGTACATAATAAATCAGTTTCATCATTTATCTGCTATAACCTCACTCAGGTTGATTTTTGTACATTGCCATTGCATGGACACCTGGTTTGGTTCTGGCTACATATTGATTTTTAGTTGACTGGTGATATTCCTCGGTGGCCACAAATCCTCTGCCTGCAACTTCTATGATTCGACTCATAACCTACAACTGTCATTGTTTTTGTACTAATAATCGATTCGGCCGGTCAATTTTTATATTGTGATTTGTTTCTAATGCTTTGTCTCCACATTTTATGTATCTGAAATGTGTAGAGTCTCTCTTGTATGACCATTTTAGGTAATTTTAAGATCTTAAGCAAACCTCAAATCGTAAGTTGCCACATATCTGTGTTTGTTTGGCATTTTCTCACTTTCAATTTTTCAGTTGCTTCTGATGAAGAGACAATTATAGTTCTCGAAAGCTCGAGTTAAAAGAAAAGAGTACACTTATTTCAACCTCAAGACTGCTATACCAAATACATTATATCTTCTTGTATATATAAATAAATATATATATATATATATATATATATATATAATATATATATATATATATATATATATATATATATATATATATATATATATATATATATATATATATATATATATATATATATATATATATATATATATATGTATATATATATATATATATATATATATATATATATATATATATATAACGAAGTGAACTAGGACATTTATTTCAAACTAATCAAACAAACCTTCTAGCGGAGCTGGTTATACGAGTTCACGAAACATCGAAATGCCTCCATATACCTTGGATGGTGTATGTTAGAAACATTAGGTTGTTTATCACAATCAATGGAAATGATAGACAGTCTGTTTCGCCCTTATTTGGGGCTCATCAGTATCATCCATCCATCGAAAGTGATAACCAACCAAATATTTCTAACGGCGTTATATTTTCCTTCCAGTGACTATATGGCATATAAATATGACACAGTGCCACCAGTCGGAAACAAATGAACCACATTTTACAGATAGAAGGAAATATTTCGATAACATGAAGAATTCTGTTTTCTATTCATTTGCTACCTGTAAAAGGGATAAAATTGGAGCGCTTGTTACTTGCGGCCTGTGAATGTTGAATTACATCGAATTGATGTATCAACTTTACTCTTGCTTAGCGAATATAGTAACCACCTTGTAAGATATTTGGATATACTTTTGGTTTTCGTGCTATACTTTTATGAAATGTGCCTCTATTTGTCTGTAGTAATATACCGTCATCTTTAATTATTTCCACTTCTTTGAATTTTGGTAGCTTTTTATCACGAAATTTTGTTCTTATGTAAGCTATATCTTGGTTAGAATAATTAGGTGGATCTGATCGTTTTTCATTCGAGATTCTTTTTCGTTAGCGTTTCTTTCACGGATTTTGTCGTATATTTGTTTTGCAATTTGTTTATGATTTTGCACGTAATATGACAATGTTAAATGATCGTTCATGTTAAAGGGATCTGGGTTATTGATATGGCCTTTCATTATTTCAAATGGGGTAAATTTAGTTATTGAGTGAATGGAATTATTGTAAGACAAAATTGAGTGTTTCATTAATTGATCGACTGATAACTCATTATTATTTTCTCTGAAGTATCTAAAATATTCAATGAGGGTTGAATGAAATCGTTCTACTGGTGAATTTGAATTGCTATTTTTAGCGGTGGTGAAATGCAACTCGATT
This sequence comes from Cynegetis impunctata, assembly GCA_030704885.1. Taxonomy (NCBI): domain Eukaryota; kingdom Metazoa; phylum Arthropoda; class Insecta; order Coleoptera; family Coccinellidae; genus Cynegetis; species Cynegetis impunctata. Next base: position 12,944 of record JARQZK010003115.1, on the reverse strand, counting down.
TTGTGTAGTTTACAAAAGTCTTCTAAATAATGATTTTTAAATTCCGTTTCATTGTCTGCTGTTATCTTATAAGGTAATCCATGGTGTGAAATAAATGTTAATAAAGCTTCGACTATAGAAGTTCCGTTCACGCTATTAATTGGATAGGCTTGTCCATATCTTGAAAATGCGTCAATTATTGTCAGATAAGGGGTATTCGAAATTTTAAATACGTCAATGTGTATGTGATCAAATGGTTTATTGGCTGTGGGTGTTAAGTTGAATTTAATTACAGGGGGATTTCTATAATATTCATTTTTTAAGCAAGTTTCACAATTATTCACGAAATTTTCTATATATTCGGATATCTTTGGCCAGTAGTATCTTGATCCTAATCAAAAATTCAGTTCGTTTATTTCGCGGTGTCCTTTTTTATAAACGCGATAATAATTTAATTTTTCTTTCTGTTCGTTATCCATAATTATGTTTTGTAGAATTTTTGTAGAATGCGTAAATTTAAAGGCTGTGTTTTGAAATAAATCTTGCACAATAACTGTGAATGTTTGTGGTTGTAAGGGAGATCTGAAATATAGGGCATAATGCTTTTTCGGGTCAATATATTCTTTAACAAATTTCGCAATACCTTGTTCTAAATTTCCTTGTGGTAACACTACATATATTCTGAAATTATCAAAAACCTTTTCTCTTGTTACTTTCGGATCTATTGTTTCCCTACAAGTCAAAATTATTTGATTTTTATAGGAATTTAAAGCTTTATCCGTTATTGGAATTGATAAAATTGGATTTTCAATGGATGTGTGTACCGTTTTCATTTCTTCTTGTTGAGGAGGTTCATCTGGTGGTTTAATCTCAATATTTGAGAGAATTTTCATTCTTTCTTGGTTCGGTATTTCTTCTGGAGGTCTAATTTGAATATCTGATAAAATTTTTATTTTGTTTTTATTATCTAGTACTTTCGATACTTCTTCTCCTGAAATTTGTGGTAATGGGAATAATCTATCAAGATCTTCTTGTATTATTTGGTCTAAATCATCAAGATTTACATATAGTGAATCTGATTCTACAGCGTTAAGATCACATTCTGGATTTCGGCAATCAGCTACTTTGTTAAGTGTTCCGCGTTGATATTTAATTATGTAATCGAATTCTTCGAGTTTTAAGCGCCTTCTTACAAGACGTGAATTTGGTTCTTTTAACGAGAATAACCATTGTAGTGGGTTATGATCAGTGAGAATTTGAAATTCCTGACCGAATAAATATGGCCTGAAGTATTTGCAACTCCATACTATTGCAAGTAATTCTTTTTCTATTGTGGAATAATTTATTTCCGCTGCATTGAGTGTTCGCGATGCGTATGCTATAGGATGTCCTTCTTGTGATAGAACTGCACCAATCGCATAGTTAGATGCGTCCGTCATTAATTCAAATTTTTTGTCAAAATCTGGGTATGCTAAAATGCGTTCTGAAGTTAATAAATTTTTACCTACATTAAAACAATCAATAAATTCTTTTTTGTGCTCTACCTTTTGATCTTTCTTCAAACAATTGGTTAAGGGTTTGGTGATTTTTGCAAAATTTTTGATAAATTTTCTATAATAGCCTAGTAATCCTAGAAAAGATTTAATTTGTTCTTGAGTACGTGGTATTGGAAAATTTTGTATAGCTGTAATTTTGTTTTTATTGGGTTTTATACCATCAGGTGTTACACAGTGTCCCAAAAATTCTACTTCTTTGCGTAAAAATTCACATTTATCAAGCTCATTTTTTAAATGAGCTTCTCTCAGCTTTAGGAATACTAATTTTAATTTCTGTATATGGTTTTGTAAGCTAGTACTGAAGATAATGATATCATCCATATATACCATGCAAATTTTGTGCTGGAGGTCTTTTAGTATTTCGTCCATTGCTCTCTGAAATGATGCGGGAGAATTGCGTAGTCCCATTGGCATTCTCATTTTTTCAATGGAGTCTTTATCCATTTCGATTTGGTAAAATCCACTAGTTAGATCGAGTGTACTGAAATATTGAGCTCTACCAAGCTTGTCTAATATTTGAGTGATGTTCGGAATAGGGTACCTGTCTGAAATTGTTTTTTCGTTCAATTTTCGATAATCTACAACTAAACGCCATTTTTGTTGACCTGATGCGTCTAGTTTCTTGCTTACTATCCATATGGCGACGCTCCACGGGCTACTGGAGGCTCTTATTATTCCCTTTTTTAGCATTTCGTCAACTTGTCTTTGTACTTCTTCCTTATGACAATAAGGGTATCTGTATGATTTAACGTGTATGGGTATTTCATCTGTGGTTTTTATTTTATGCTTTATATTTGAGGTGAAAGTTAAGGGGTCGCCGGGTTTTGAAAATATGTCCGAAAACTCTTGACATAATTTTGTAATATTTGATTCTTCTTCAGAATTCATATGTGTTGTACGGATTAAATTTTTTACATCAATTTTACTTTTGCTCTTTTCGTTTCTATTATTCTCGTTCGAATAGTTAAAATTATGAATTTCGTATAATGCATTAGAAAATAGATATGCAACAAGGGATTTTGTTAAAATTGTTGTGATTGGTATATTTGTAGCATTTATTATTTCTACATTTGCAAAGCCATTTTTTGCTACTGTTAAACTTTCGGGTACATGTAATTTACCTAAATTTGTTTCATTTATTAATATTCCGCCATTAGGAATCGTTACTGGGAGGTTTCTAAGTAACTTTTCGTAAGGTCCTACAGTGAACTCGAACTTTTTATCTTCGGGTGTTCTGAATTTGATAGGAATGGCAACATTGTCATTAAATAGCACGCCATTGGAAAAGTCTATATTTAGATTCATATGCATGATATCTTCCAATCCTAAGATTCCGTCAAAGAATTCATGGAAGTCATATAAGATAAATTTAATATGATTATTACTGCTGAATTCTGCAAACGCAGGAATTTTCGCTTGATATTCGATTGTTCTCTTTGCGAATGCCGAGGTGATATCTACATTACAACGATAAATGCATTCTGGATAATAAGTCTCTTCAAATCTAGGTCGAATTAATGATCTATAACTGCCTGTGTCAAGTAATAATTTAATATTTGGATTTTGGATTTATATGGACCGCAAGGGGTTGTTTGAGTTTAATTCTATACTGTCTGAATTTCCGAGGCTCGTTCGCGAAAATTTTGATTTTCATTAGTATGATTTTGATATACCGAGTGTTCTGGAATATCAGTCTCATGAACTTCGTTCGCATCATATTCGGAATTTAAAAATCCTTCGTTTTCGTGATCATAGTCATTCGTATATAATTCTTCCGAGATGAAATTTCTATTCTGATTATAATTAGTAAAATGATTTCGTAAATTATTTCTATATGGATTTTGCACATTTGACTAAGAGTTTTGTCTTCCTATTCTGGAATGAAACGATGGGTTTCGACTCGTGGTTGACATTGGCTCTGGTTTAGTTAATTGATTACATTGAACTTGATTAGGTCTAAACGCATTACGTTGCTGACCAAACACTTGTGCGTTTGTTGGATATTTCCGAGGGGGTTGAGGTCATTGTTGTATATTTATGGGTTGAGTTGAAAATGTTGGTTTGGCATTGTAATTATTATAATATCGATTTTGATTCGGGAAATTTGATTGATATTGATTATTCAAATTTGGGTTTTTAGCGTATTGATAATTCCGTTGATTATAATTTGGTTGATTATGATAATTTGCTTTCTGGAATAAATTATTTTGTTTGAAAGAATTATCACGTGGATAATTGTTACTGAAATTACCATATAATTTTTCAAAATTATTAAATTCATCTATGTAAGCAATTGCATCCTCGAGAGACTCTGGTTTCTTAAGGTGCATGTTATTTCTCAGGACACCAGTGCATCCTGCAATAAATGTGTTTAATGCGATTTTGTCGCAGTGGCGAATTTGAAATAATTTTTCATCGCGCTCTAAAGTAGTGTCATTACTTATCCGTTGGGTCACGTTACTTCGTAATAATTGAAGGCGTGTTCCAAAATCATGCATTGTCTCAGTTTTGAATGGTCGTGTTCTTGTTAATTCTTGTATTAAGCAATCTAAATCGCGCCTATCTGCAAAACATTGTTGTAGGGCTGATTTGATGTCATTCCAAGAAAGTAATTCTGCACGATTTCCTACGAAACTTTCTGCTTTACCGACTAATTTTTCCTGAATACATTCGACAATTAATTTATTTAAATCCTCGTCATTATGTACTCGATACCGTTCTACAAAACTATCACAACTTGCGATAAATTTATTAAGTGTATTTGCATCACCATCATGGTCTGATGTTTTCAAGTTGAAATTTGAAAAGATCCCAATTAATTCGGTGGGCTTTTTGAACTGGTGGAACCATATTTGTATTTTCAATCAGATTTATATGGTCACTTGGATTTGAAGAAGTAGTTAATTCTTCTTCAATTGAAAGATTACAAAAATTATTCAATAAATCTTCAACTGTGTCCATTCAATTAATTACCAGCAAGGGTTTATCATTCACTTTGATTATTAATTATTCTTTTTAATTTCTTAATAAAATTATTTGCTTTCTTAAAATTATCTCCCTAAACTTGAGAAAAGTAAGGACGGCGATTAATTAATAAAATCCTTTAATTTCTTACTATTATCTCCCTAAACTTGAAAAAAGGTAAGGAAGGCGAAAGGAACCATTTGACACTTACAGTTTTAATCTGAAGCACGTAGTTTCTTCCCTGCTATTCTTGCTTCTTGGTTCTCGAAGTATAGATTCTTGATTATGGATACGGCTTCGATGTAGAAACACCTAGTTGTGGAAATTCGGTCCTTCAGCAAAATGTGATTTCTTCTTTTACACAACCGCACGTATCCTACCGACTGCACCAGATATGTATCGTGAGACACCAAGAGGGTTTTTTAAAACTGTTTATTTCAATTCTTACAATAATGATAAAGTTACTAAATGAAATAACAGAGAGATGTGTTCTCTTCAAGAGCAAGCTTAGAAGTGATTGAAGGCTAATGCAATGGTTATAATGTGAACTTCTTATCTATAGTCTAAAAATAGGTTCCTTAGAATAACAGTGCAGACTTGCAGTTTATTATATATACGCTGCAGTTTATGGGTATGTAACTCCATTGTTTGCTATCTATCGAACATCAAAAACATTTTGTAAAAAATTATCGATGAGGTAGCCACCTTGTGGAAGTGCACCATCATGTTGATAAAACAGGTTTCTGTAAATAGCGAGCGGCAAATTATCAAAATACTCTGTTTCCAAATCATGTAAAATGTTCAGGTACCCTTGACGTATAAGATAATAAAAACATTTTATATCTAAGATGAATCAGAAACTTTCAACTTACCATTTGAATTTTCTTGGTAAAAACGTAGTGCCACGACGCCATTATTCATAATTGCACAATAAACGTTAAAGTG